>JAZGTQ010000531.1:0-188912 GCA_037953605.1 Necrosyrtes monachus
GAGGGGAAAAGAGCTAAAAGAGAGAGGTAATGCAGAAGAGGGAAACCAGGGAAAAGAGAGAGTCGAGGGAATAGAAGGTGAAGAAAGAGTTCATGCAGAAGAGGGAAACCAGGAAAAAGAGAGAGTCGAGGGAAAAGAATAGAAAGAGAGAGTTAATGCAGAAGAGCGAAACCCGGGAAAAGAGAGAGTCGATGGAAATGAAGGGGAAGAGAGAGCTCAAGGAAAAGAGGGACGCCGGGGAAAAGAGAGAGTCGAGGGAAAAGAAGGGAAAGAGAGAGTTAATGCAGAAGAGGGACGCCAGGGAAAAGAGTCATTCGAGGGGAAAAGAGCTAAAAGAGAGAGGTAATGCAGAAGAGGGAAACCAGGAAAAAGAGAGAGTCGAGGGGAAAAAAAGGGAACGAGAGAAATCATGCAGAAGAGGGAAGCCAGGGAAAAGAGAGAGTCGAGGGAAAAGAAGGGGAAGAGAGAGTTAATGCAGAAGAGGGAAACCCGGGAAAAGAGAGAGTCGAGGGAAAAAAAGGGGAAGAGAGAGCTCAAGGAAAAGAGGGACGCCGGGGAAAAGAGAGAGTCGGGGGAAAAGAATAGAGAGAGAGACTTCATGGAAAAGAGGGACGCAAGGGAAAAGAGTCACTTGAGGGGAAAAGAGCTAAAAGAGAGAGGTAATGCAGAAGCGGGAAACCAGGGAAAAGAGAGAGTCGAGGGAATAGAAGGTGAAGAAAGAGTTCATGCAGAAGAGGGAAACCAGGAAAAAGAGAGAGTCGAGGGAAAAGAATAGAAAGAGAGAGTTAATGCAGAAGAGCGAAACCCGGGAAAAGAGAGAGTCGATGGAAATGAAGGGGAAGAGAGAGCTCAAGGAAAAGAGGGACGCCGGGGAAAAGAGAGAGTCGGGGGAAAAGAATAGAGAGAGAGAGTTCATGGAAAAGAGGGACGCTAGGGAAAAGAGTCACTCGAGGGGAAAGGAGCTAAAAGAGACAGGTAATGCAGAAGAGGGAAACCAGGGAAAAGAGAGTGTCGAGGGAAAAGAAGGTGGAGAAAAAGTTCATGCAGAAGAGGGAAACCAGGAAAAAGAGAGAGTCGAGGGAAAAGAAGGGGAAGAGAGAGTTCATGGAAAAGAGGGACGCCAGGGAAAAGAGTGATGCGATGGGAAAAGAGCTAAAAGAGAGAGGTAATGCAGAAGAGGGAAACTAGGGAAAAGAGAGAGTCGAGGGGAAAAAAAAGGCAACGAGAAAAATCATGCCGAAGAGGGAAAGCAGGGAAAAGAGAGAGTCGATGGAAAAGAAGGTGGAGAAAGAGTTCATGCAGAAGAGGGAAACCAGGGAAAAGAGAGAGTCGAGGGAAAAGAATAGAAAGAGAGAGTTAATGCAGAAGAGCGAAACCCGGGAAAAGAGAGAGTCGATGGAAACGAAGGGGAAGAGAGAGCTCAAGGAAAAGAGGGAAACCAGGGAAAAGAGCGAGTCGAGGGAAAAGAAGGGAAAGAGAGAGTTAATGCAGAAGAGGGACGCCAGGGAAAAGAGTCACTTGAGGGGAAAAGAGCTAAAAGAGAGAGGTAATGCAGAAGAGGGAAACCAGGGAAAAGAGAGAGTCGAGGGAATAGAAGGTGGAGAAACAGTTCATGCAGAAGAGGGAAACCAGGGAAAAGAGAGAGTCGAGGGAAAAGAATGGAAAGAGAGAGTTAATGCAGAAGAGGGAAGCCAGGGAAAAGAGAGAGTCGAGGGAAAAGAAGGTGGAGAAACAGTTCATGCAGAAGAGGGAAACCAGGAAAAAGAGAGAGTCGAGGGAAAAGAAGGGGAAGAGAGAGTTCATGGAAAAGAGGGACGCCACGGAAAAGAGACATGCGACGGGAAAAGAGCTAAAAGAGAGAGGTAATGCAGAAGAGGGAAACTAGGGAAAAGAGAGAGTCGAGGGGAAAAAAAAGGGAACGAGAAAAATCATGCCGAAGAGGGAAAGCAGGGAAAAGAGAGAGTCGATGGAAAAGAAGGTGGAGAAAGAGTTCATGCAGAAGAGGGAAACCAGGGAAAAGAGAGAGTCGAGGGGAAAAAAAGGGAACGAGAGAAATCATGCAGAAGAGGGAAGCCAGGGAAAAGAGAGAGTCGAGGGAAAAGAAGGGAAACAGAGAGTTCATGAAAAAGAGGGAAACCAGGGAAAAGAGAGAGTCGATGGAAAAGAAGGTGGAGAAACAGTTCATGCAGAAGAGGGAAACCAGGAAAAAGAGAGAGTCGAGGGAAAAGAAGGGGAAGAGAGAGTTCATGGAAAAGAGGGACGCCAGGGAAAAGAGTCACTTGAGGGGAAAAGAGCTAAAAGAGAGAGGTAATGCAGAAGAGGGAAACCAGGGAAAAGAGAGAGTCGGGGGAAAAGAATAGAAAGAGAGTTAATGCAGAAGAGCGAAACCCGGCAAAAGAGAGAGTCGATGGAAACGAAGGGGAAGAGAGAGCTCAAGGAAAAGAGGGACGCCGGGGAAAAGAGAGAGTCGGGGGAAAAGAATAGAAAGAGAGAGTTCATGGAAAAGAGGGACGCAAAGGAAAAGAGTCACTTGAGGGGAAAAGAGCTAAAAGAGAGAGGTAATGCAGAAGAGGGAAACCAGGGAAAAGAGAGAGTCGAGGGAATAGAAGGTGAAGAAAGAGTTCATGCAGAAGAGGGAAACCAGGAAAAAGAGAGAGTCGAGGGAAAAGAATAGAAAGAGAGAGTTAATGCAGAAGAGCGAAACCCGGGAAAAGAGAGAGTCGATGGAAATGAAGGGGAAGAGAGAGCTCAAGGAAAAGAGGGACGCCGGGGAAAAGAGCGAGTCGAGGGAAAAGAAGTGAAAGAGAGAGTTAATGCAGAAGAGGGACGCCAGGGAAAAGAGTCACTCGAGGGGAAAGGAGCTAAAAGAGACAGGTAATGCAGAAGAGGGAAACCAGGGAAAAGAGAGAGTCGAGGGAAAAGAAGGTGGAGAAACAGTTCATGCAGAAGAGGGAAACCAGGAAAAAGAGAGAGTCGAGGGAAAAGAAGGGGAAGAGAGAGTTCATGGAAAAGAGGGACGCCACGGAAAAGAGTCACTTGAGGGGAAAAGAGCTAAAAGAGAGAGGTAATGCAGAAGAGGGAAACCAGGGAAAAGAGAGAGTCGAGGGAAAAGAATAGAAAGAGAGTTAATGCAGAAGAGCGAAACCCGGCAAAAGAGAGAGTCGATGGAAACGAAGGGGAAGAGAGAGCTCAAGGAAAAGAGGGACGCCGGGGAAAAGAGAGAGTCGGGGGAAAAGAATAGAAAGAGAGAGTTCATGGAAAAGAGGGACGCTAGGGAAAAGAGTCACTTGAGGGGAAAAGAGCTAAAAGAGAGAGGTAATGCAGAAGAGGGAAACTAGGGAAAAGAGAGAGTCGAGGGGAAAGAAAAGGGAACGAGAAAAATCATGCCGAAGAGGGAAGCCAGGGAAAAGAGAGCGTCGAGGGAAAAGAATAGAAAGAGAGAGTTAATGCAGAAGAGGGAAACCCGGGAAAAGAGAGAGTCGAGGGAAAAAAAGGGGAAGAGAGAGCTCAAGGAAAAGAGGGACGCCGGGGAAAAGTGAGAGTCGGGGGAAAAAAATAGAGAGAGAGAGTTCTTGGAAAAGAGGGACGCTAGGGAAAAGAGTCACTTGAGGGGAAAAGAGCTAAAAGAGAGAGGTAATGCAGAAGAGGGAAACCAGGGAAAAGAGAGAGTCGAGGGAATAGAAGGTGAAGAAAGAGTTCAAGCAGAAGAGGGAAACCAGGAAAAAGAGAGAGTCGAGGGAAAAGAATAGAAAGAGAGAGTTAATGCAGAAGAGCGAAACCCGGGAAAAGAGAGAGTCGATGGAAATGAAGGGGAAGAGAGAGCTCAAGGAAAAGAGGGACGCCGGGGGAAAGAGCGAGTCGGGGGAAAAGAATAGAAAGAGAGAGTTCATGGAAAAGAGGGACGCTAGGGAAAAGAGTCACTTGAGGGGAAAAGAGCTAAAAGAGAGAGGTAATGCAGAAGAGGGAAACTAGGGAAAAGAGAGAGTCGAGGGGAAAAAAAAGGGAATGAGAAAAATCATGCCGAAGAGGGAAAGCAGGGAAAAGAGAGAGTCGATGGAAAAGAAGGTGGAGAAAGAGTTCATGCAGAAGAGGGAAACCAGGGAAAAGAGAGAGTCGAGGGAAAAGAATAGAAAGAGAGTTAATGCAGAAGAGCGAAACCCGGCAAAAGAGAGAGTCGATGGAAACGAAGGGGAAGAGAGAGCTCAAGGAAAAGAGGGACGCCGGGGAAAAGAGAGAGTCGGGGGAAAAGAATAGAAAGAGAGAGTTCATGGAAAAGAGGGACGCTAGAGAAAAGAGTCACTTGAGGGGAAAAGAGCTAAAAGAGAGAGGTAATGCAGAAGAGGGAAACTAGGGAAAAGAGAGAGTCGAGGGGAAAAAAAAGGGAACGAGAAAAATCATGCCGAAGAGGGAAAGCAGGGAAAAGAGAGAGTCGATGGAAAAGAAGGTGGAGAAAGAGTTCATGCAGAAGAGGGAAACCAGGGAAAAGAGAGAGTCGAGGGGAAAAAAAGGGAACGAGAGAAATCATGCAGAAGAGGGAAGCCAGGGAAAAGAGAGAGTCGAGGGAAAAGAAGGGAAACAGAGAGTTCATGAAAAAGAGGGAAACCAGGGAAAAGAGAGAGTCGATGGAAAAGAAGGTGGAGAAACAGTTCATGCAGAAGAGGGAAACCAGGAAAAAGAGAGAGTCGAGGGAAAAGAAGGGGAAGAGAGAGTTCATGGAAAAGAGGGACGCCAGGGAAAAGAGTCACTTGAGGGGAAAAGAGCTAAAAGAGAGAGGTAATGCAGAAGAGGGAAACCAGGGAAAAGAGAGAGTCGGGGGAAAAGAATAGAAAGAGAGTTAATGCAGAAGAGCGAAACCCGGCAAAAGAGAGAGTCGATGGAAACGAAGGGGAAGAGAGAGCTCAAGGAAAAGAGGGACGCCGGGGAAAAGAGAGAGTCGGGGGAAAAGAATAGAAAGAGAGAGTTCATGGAAAAGAGGGACGCAAAGGAAAAGAGTCACTTGAGGGGAAAAGAGCTAAAAGAGAGAGGTAATGCAGAAGAGGGAAACCAGGGAAAAGAGAGAGTCGAGGGAATAGAAGGTGAAGAAAGAGTTCATGCAGAAGAGGGAAACCAGGAAAAAGAGAGAGTCGAGGGAAAAGAATAGAAAGAGAGAGTTAATGCAGAAGAGCGAAACCCGGGAAAAGAGAGAGTCGATGGAAATGAAGGGGAAGAGAGAGCTCAAGGAAAAGAGGGACGCCGGGGAAAAGAGCGAGTCGAGGGAAAAGAAGTGAAAGAGAGAGTTAATGCAGAAGAGGGACGCCAGGGAAAAGAGTCACTCGAGGGGAAAGGAGCTAAAAGAGACAGGTAATGCAGAAGAGGGAAACCAGGGAAAAGAGAGAGTCGAGGGAAAAGAAGGTGGAGAAACAGTTCATGCAGAAGAGGGAAACCAGGAAAAAGAGAGAGTCGAGGGAAAAGAAGGGGAAGAGAGAGTTCATGGAAAAGAGGGACGCCACGGAAAAGAGTCACTTGAGGGGAAAAGAGCTAAAAGAGAGAGGTAATGCAGAAGAGGGAAACCAGGGAAAAGAGAGAGTCGAGGGAAAAGAATAGAAAGAGAGTTAATGCAGAAGAGCGAAACCCGGCAAAAGAGAGAGTCGATGGAAACGAAGGGGAAGAGAGAGCTCAAGGAAAAGAGGGACGCCGGGGAAAAGAGAGAGTCGGGGGAAAAGAATAGAAAGAGAGAGTTCATGGAAAAGAGGGACGCTAGAGAAAAGAGTCACTTGAGGGGAAAAGAGCTAAAAGAGAGAGGTAATGCAGAAGAGGGAAACTAGGGAAAAGAGAGAGTCGAGGGGAAAAAAAAGGGAACGAGAAAAATCATGCCGAAGAGGGAAACCAGGGAAAAGAGAGAGTCGATGGAAAAGAAGGTGGACAAACAGTTCATGCAGAAGAGGGAAACCAGGAAAAAGAGAGAGTCGAGGGAAAAGAAGGGGAAGAGAGAGTTCATGGAAAAGAGGGACGCCAGGGAAAAGAGTCACTTGAGGGGAAAAGAGCTAAAAGAGAGAGGTAATGCAGAAGAGGGAAACCAGGGAAAAGAGAGAGTCGAGGGAAAAGAATAGAAAGAGAGTTAATGCAGAAGAGGGAAGCCAGGGAAAAGAGAGCGTCGAGGGAAAAGAATAGAAAGAGAGAGTTAATGCAGAAGAGCGAAACCTGGGAAAAGAGAGAGTCGAGGGAATAGAAGGTGAAGAAAGAGTTCATGCAGAAGAGGGAAACCAGGAAAAAGACTCGAGGGAAAAGAAGGGAAACAGAGAGTTCATGAAAAAGAGGGAAACCGGGGAAAAGAGAGAGTCGATGGAAAAGAAGGTGGAGAAACAGTTCATGCAGAAGAGGGAAACCAGGAAAAAGAGAGAGTCGAGGGAAAAGAAGGGGAAGAGAGAGTTCATGGAAAAGAGGGACGCCAGGGAAAAGAGTCACTTGAGGGGAAAAGAGCTAAAAGAGAGAGGTAATGCAGAAGAGGGAAACCAGGGAAAAGAGAGAGTCGAGGGAAAAGAATAGAAAGAGAGTTAATGCAGAAGAGCGAAACCCGGCAAAAGAGAGAGTTGATGGAACGAAGGGGAAGAGAGAGCTCAAGGAAAAGAGGGACGCCGGGGAAAAGAGAGAGTCGGCGGAAAAGAATAGAAAGAGAGAGTTCATGGAAAAGAGGGACGCTAGGGAAAAGAGTCACTTGAGGGGAAAAGAGCTAAAAGAGAGAGGTAATGCAGAAGAGGGAAACCAGGAAAAAGAGAGAGTCGAGGGGAAAAAAAAGGGAATGAGAAAAATCATGCCGAAGAGGGAAGCCAGGGAAAAGAGAGCGTCGAGGGAAAAGAATAGAAAGAGAGAGTTAATGCAGAAGAGGGAAACCCGGGAAAAGAGAGAGTCGAGGGAAAAAAAGGGGAAGAGAGAGCTCAAGGAAAAGAGGGACGCCGGGGAAAAGAGAGAGTCGGGGGAAAAGAATAGACAGAGAGAGTTCATGGAAAAGAGGGACGCTAGGGAAAAGAGTCACTTGAGGGGAAAAGAGCTAAAAGAGAGAGGTAATGCAGAAGAGGGAAACAAGGGAAAAGAGAGAGTCGAGGGAATAGAAGGTGAAGAAAGAGTTCATGCAGAAGAGGGAAACCAGGAAAAAGAGAGAGTCGAGGGAAAAGAATAGAAAGAGAGAGTTAATGCAGAAGAGCGAAACCCGGGAAAAGAGAGAGTCGAGGGAATAGAAGGTGAAGAAAGAGTTCATGCAGAAGAGGGAAGCCAGGGAAAAGAGAGAGTCGAGGGAAAAGAAGGGAAACAGAGAGTTCATGAAAAAGAGGGAAACCAGGGAAAAGAGAGAGTCGATGGAAAAGAAGGTGGAGAAACAGTTCATGCAGAAGAGGGAAGCCAGGAAAAAGAGAGAGTCGAGGGAAAAGAAGGGGAAGAGAGAGTTCATTGAAAAGAGGGACGCCAGGGAAAAGAGTCACTTGAGGGGAAAAGAGCTAAAAGAGAGAGGTAATGCAGAAGAGGGAAACCAGGGAAAAGAGAGAGTCGAGGGAAAAGAATAGAAAGAGAGTTAATGCAGAAGAGCGAAACCCGGCAAAAGAGAGAGTCGATGGAAACGAAGGGGAGGAGAGATCTCAAGGAAAAGAGGGACGCCGGGGAAAAGAGAGAGTCGGGGGAAAAGAATAGAAAGAGAGAGTTCATGGAAAAGAGGGACGCTAGGGAAAAGAGTCACTTGAGGGGAAAAGAGCTAAAAGAGAGAGGTAATGCAGAAGAGGGAAACTAGGGAAAAGAGAGAGTCGAGGGGAAAAAAAAGGGAACGAGAAAAATCATGCCGAAGAGGGAAAGCAGGGAAAAGAGAGAGTCGAGGGAAAAGAATAGAAAGAGAGTTAATGCAGAAGAGCGAAACCCGGCAAAAGAGAGAGTCGATGGAAACGAAGGGGAAGAGAGAGCTCAAGGAAAAGAGGGACGCCGGGGAAAAGAGAGAGTCGGGGGAAAAGAATAGAAAGAGAGAGTTCATGGAAAAGAGGGACGCTAGAGAAAAGAGTCACTTGAGGGGAAAAGAGCTAAAAGAGAGAGGTAATGCAGAAGAGGGAAACTAGGGAAAAGAGAGAGTCGAGGGGAAAAAAAAGGGAACGAGAAAAATCATGCCGAAGAGGGAAACCAGGGAAAAGAGAGAGTCGATGGAAAAGAAGGTGGACAAACAGTTCATGCAGAAGAGGGAAACCAGGAAAAAGAGAGAGTCGAGGGAAAAGAAGGGGAAGAGAGAGTTCATGGAAAAGAGGGACGCCAGGGAAAAGAGTCACTTGAGGGGAAAAGAGCTAAAAGAGAGAGGTAATGCAGAAGAGGGAAACCAGGGAAAAGAGAGAGTCGAGGGAAAAGAATAGAAAGAGAGTTAATGCAGAAGAGGGAAGCCAGGGAAAAGAGAGCGTCGAGGGAAAAGAATAGAAAGAGAGAGTTAATGCAGAAGAGCGAAACCTGGGAAAAGAGAGAGTCGAGGGAATAGAAGGTGAAGAAAGAGTTCATGCAGAAGAGGGAAACCAGGAAAAAGACTCGAGGGAAAAGAAGGGAAACAGAGAGTTCATGAAAAAGAGGGAAACCGGGGAAAAGAGAGAGTCGATGGAAAAGAAGGTGGAGAAACAGTTCATGCAGAAGAGGGAAACCAGGAAAAAGAGAGAGTCGAGGGAAAAGAAGGGGAAGAGAGAGTTCATGGAAAAGAGGGACGCCAGGGAAAAGAGTCACTTGAGGGGAAAAGAGCTAAAAGAGAGAGGTAATGCAGAAGAGGGAAACCAGGGAAAAGAGAGAGTCGAGGGAAAAGAATAGAAAGAGAGTTAATGCAGAAGAGCGAAACCCGGCAAAAGAGAGAGTTGATGGAACGAAGGGGAAGAGAGAGCTCAAGGAAAAGAGGGACGCCGGGGAAAAGAGAGAGTCGGCGGAAAAGAATAGAAAGAGAGAGTTCATGGAAAAGAGGGACGCTAGGGAAAAGAGTCACTTGAGGGGAAAAGAGCTAAAAGAGAGAGGTAATGCAGAAGAGGGAAACCAGGAAAAAGAGAGAGTCGAGGGGAAAAAAAAGGGAATGAGAAAAATCATGCCGAAGAGGGAAGCCAGGGAAAAGAGAGCGTCGAGGGAAAAGAATAGAAAGAGAGAGTTAATGCAGAAGAGGGAAACCCGGGAAAAGAGAGAGTCGAGGGAAAAAAAGGGGAAGAGAGAGCTCAAGGAAAAGAGGGACGCCGGGGAAAAGAGAGAGTCGGGGGAAAAGAATAGACAGAGAGAGTTCATGGAAAAGAGGGACGCTAGGGAAAAGAGTCACTTGAGGGGAAAAGAGCTAAAAGAGAGAGGTAATGCAGAAGAGGGAAACAAGGGAAAAGAGAGAGTCGAGGGAATAGAAGGTGAAGAAAGAGTTCATGCAGAAGAGGGAAACCAGGAAAAAGAGAGAGTCGAGGGAAAAGAATAGAAAGAGAGAGTTAATGCAGAAGAGCGAAACCCGGGAAAAGAGAGAGTCGAGGGAATAGAAGGTGAAGAAAGAGTTCATGCAGAAGAGGGAAGCCAGGGAAAAGAGAGAGTCGAGGGAAAAGAAGGGAAACAGAGAGTTCATGAAAAAGAGGGAAACCAGGGAAAAGAGAGAGTCGATGGAAAAGAAGGTGGAGAAACAGTTCATGCAGAAGAGGGAAACCAGGAAAAAGAGAGAGTCGAGGGAAAAGAAGGGGAAGAGAGAGTTCATGGAAAAGAGGGACGCTAGGGAAAAGAGTCACTTGAGGGGAAAAGAGCTAAAAGAGAGAGGTAATGCAGAAGAGGGAAACTAGGGAAAAGAGAGAGTCGAGGGGAAAAAAAAGGCAACGAGAAAAATCATGCCGAAGAGGGAAAGCAGGGAAAAGAGAGAGTCGATGGAAAAGAAGGTGGAGAAAGAGTTCATGCAGAAGAGGGAAACCAGGGAAAAGAGAGAGTCGAGGGAAAAGAATAGAAAGAGAGAGTTAATGCAGAAGAGCGAAACCCGGGAAAAGAGAGAGTCGATGGAAACGAAGGGGAAGAGAGAGCTCAAGGAAAAGAGGGACGCCAGGGAAAAGAGTCACTTGAGGGGAAAAGAGCTAAAAGAGAGAGGTAATGCAGAAGAGGGAAACCAGGGAAAAGAGAGAGTCGAGGGAAAAGAATAGAAAGAGAGTTAATGCAGAAGAGCGAAACCCGGCAAAAGAGAGAGTCGATGGAAACGAAGGGGAGGAGAGATCTCAAGGAAAAGAGGGACGCCGGGGAAAAGAGAGAGTCGGGGGAAAAGAATAGAAAGAGAGAGTTCATGGAAAAGAGGGACGCTAGGGAAAAGAGTCACTTGAGGGGAAAAGAGCTAAAAGAGAGAGGTAATGCAGAAGAGGGAAACTAGGGAAAAGAGAGAGTCGAGGGGAAAAAAAAGGGAACGAGAAAAATCATGCAGAAGAGGGAAGCCAGGGAAAAGAGAGAGTCGAGGGAAAAGAAGGGAAACAGAGAGTTCATGAAAAAGAGGGAAACCAGGGAAAAGAGAGAGTCGATGGAAAAGAAGGTGGAGAAACAGTTCATGCAGAAGAGGGAAGCCAGGAAAAAGAGAGAGTCGAGGGAAAAGAAGGGGAAGAGAGAGTTCATTGAAAAGAGGGACGCCAGGGAAAAGAGTCACTTGAGGGGAAAAGAGCTAAAAGAGAGAGGTAATGCAGAAGAGGGAAACCAGGGAAAAGAGAGAGTCGAGGGAAAAGAATAGAAAGAGAGTTAATGCAGAAGAGCGAAACCCGGCAAAAGAGAGAGTCGATGGAAACGAAGGGGAGGAGAGATCTCAAGGAAAAGAGGGACGCCGGGGAAAAGAGCGAGTCGAGGGAAAAGAAGTGAAAGAGAGAGTTAATGCAGAAGAGGGACGCCAGGGAAAAGAGTCACTCGAGGGGAAAGGAGCTAAAAGAGACAGGTAATGCAGAAGAGGGAAACCAGGGAAAAGAGAGAGTCGAGGGAATAGAAGGTGAAGAAAGAGTTCATGCAGAAGAGGGAAACCAGGAAAAAGAGAGAGTCGAGGGAAAAGAATAGAAAGAGAGAGTTAATGCAGAAGAGCGAAACCCGGGAAAAGAGAGAGTCGATGGAAATGAAGGGGAAGAGAGAGCTCAAGGAAAAGAGGGACGCCGGGGAAAAGAGCGAGTCGAGGGAAAAGAAGTGAAAGAGAGAGTTAATGCAGAAGAGGGACGCCAGGGAAAAGAGTCACTCGAGGGGAAAGGAGCTAAAAGAGACAGGTAATGCAGAAGAGGGAAACCAGGGAAAAGAGAGAGTCGAGGGAAAAGAAGGTGGAGAAAAAGTTCATGCAGAAGAGGGAAACCAGGGAAAAGAGAGAGTCGAGGGAAAAGAATGGAAAGAGAGAGTTCATGGAAAAGAGGGACGCCAGGGAAAAGAGTCACTTGAGGGGAAAAGAGCTAAAAGAGAGAGGTAATGCAGAAGAGGGAAACCAGGGAAAAGAGAGAGTCGGGGGAAAAGAATAGAAAGAGAGTTAATGCAGAAGAGCGAAACCCGGCAAAAGAGAGAGTCGATGGAAACGAAGGGGAAGAGAGAGCTCAAGGAAAAGAGGGACGCCGGGGAAAAGAGAGAGTTGGGGGAAAAGAATAGAAAGAGAGAGTTCATGGAAAAGAGGGACGCTAGGGAAAAGAGTCACTTGAGGGGAAAAGAGCTAAAAGAGAGAGGTAATGCAGAAGAGGGAAACTAGGGAAAAGAGAGAGTCGAGGGGAAAAAAAAGGGAACGAGAAAAATCATGCCGAAGAGGGAAAGCAGGTAAAAGAGAGAGTCGATGGAAAAGAAGGTGGAGAAAGAGTTCATGCAGAAGAGGGAAACCAGGGAAAAGAGAGAGTCGAGGGGAAAAAAAAGGGAACGAGAGAAATCATGCAGAAGAGGGAAGCCAGGGAAAAGAGAGCGTCGAGGGAAAAGAATAGAAAGAGAGAGTTAATGCAGAAGAGGGAAACCCGGGAAAAGAGAGAGTCGAGGGAAAAAAAGGGGAAGAGAGAGCTCAAGGAAAAGAGGGACGCCGGGGAAAAGAGAGAGTCGGGGGAAAAGAATAGAGAGAGAGAGTTCATGGAAAAGAGGGACGCTAGGGAAAAGAGTCACTTGAGGGGAAAAGAGCTAAAAGAGAGAGGTAATGCAGAAGCGGGAAACCAGGGAAAAGAGAGAGTCGAGGGAATAGAAGGTGAAGAAAGAGTTCATGCAGAAGAGGGAAACCAGGAAAAAGAGAGAGTCGAGGGAAAAGAATAGAAAGAGAGAGTTAATGCAGAAGAGCGAAACCCGGGAAAAGAGAGAGTCGATGGAAAAAAAGGGGAAGAGAGAGCTCAAGGAAAAGAGGGACGCCGGGGAAAAGAGAGAGTCGGGGGAAAAGAATAGAGAGAGAGAGTTCATGGAAAAGAGGGACGCTAGGGAAAAGAGTCACTCGAGGGGAAAGGAGCTAAAAGAGACAGGTAATGCAGAAGAGGGAAACCAGGGAAAAGAGAGTGTCGAGGGAAAAGAAGGTGGAGAAACAGTTCATGCAGAAGAGGGAAACCAGGGAAAAGAGAGAGTCGAGGGAAAAGAAGGTGGAGAAACAGTTCATGCAGAAGAGGGAAACCAGGAAAAAGAGAGAGTCGAGGGAAAAGAAGGGGAAGAGAGAGTTCATGGAAAAGAGGGACGCCAGGGAAAAGAGTGATGCGATGGGAAAAGAGCTAAAAGAGAGAGGTAATGCAGAAGAGGGAAACTAGGGAAAAGAGAGAGTCGAGGGGAAAAAAAAGGCAACGAGAAAAATCATGCCGAAGAGGGAAAGCAGGGAAAAGAGAGAGTCGATGGAAAAGAAGGTGGAGAAAGAGTTCATGCAGAAGAGCGAAACCCGGGAAAAGAGAGAGTCGATGGAAACGAAGGGGAAGAGAGAGCTCAAGGAAAAGAGGGAAACCAGGGAAAAGAGCGAGTCGAGGGAAAAGAAGGGAAAGAGAGAGTTAATGCAGAAGAGGGACGCCAGGGAAAAGAGTCACTTGAGGGGAAAAGAGCTAAAAGAGAGAGGTAATGCAGAAGAGGGAAACCAGGGAAAAGAGAGAGTCGAGGGAATAGAAGGTGGAGAAAAAGTTCATGCAGAAGAGGGAAACCAGGGAAAAGAGAGAGTCGAGGGAAAAGAATGGAAAGAGAGAGTTAATGCAGAAGAGGGAAGCCAGGGAAAAGAGAGAGTCGAGGGAAAAGAAGGTGGAGAAACAGTTCATGCAGAAGAGGGAAACCAGGAAAAAGAGAGAGTCGAGGGAAAAGAAGGGGAAGAGAGAGTTCATGGAAAAGAGGGACGCCACGGAAAAGAGACATGCGACGGGAAAAGAGCTAAAAGAGAGAGGTAATGCAGAAGAGGGAAACTAGGGAAAAGAGAGAGTCGAGGGAAAAAAAAGGGAACGAGAAAAATCATGCAGAAGAGGGAAGCCAGGGAAAAGAGAGAGTCGAGGGAAAAGAAGGGAAACAGAGAGTTCATGAAAAAGAGGGAAACCAGGGAAAAGAGAGAGTCGATGGAAAAGAAGGTGGAGAAACAGTTCATGCAGAAGAGGGAAGCCAGGAAAAAGAGAGAGTCGAGGGAAAAGAAGGGGAAGAGAGAGTTCATTGAAAAGAGGGACGCCAGGGAAAAGAGTCACTTGAGGGGAAAAGAGCTAAAAGAGAGAGGTAATGCAGAAGAGGGAAACCAGGGAAAAGAGAGTGTCGAGGGAAAAGAATAGAAAGAGAGTTAATGCAGAAGAGCGAAACCCGGCAAAAGAGAGAGTCGATGGAAACGAAGGGGAGGAGAGATCTCAAGGAAAAGAGGGACGCCGGGGAAAAGAGAGAGTCGGGGGAAAAGAATAGAAAGAGAGAGTTCATGGAAAAGAGGGACGCTAGGGAAAAGAGTCACTTGAGGGGAAAAGAGCTAAAAGAGAGAGGTAATGCAGAAGAGGGAAACTAGGGAAAAGAGAGAGTCGAGGGGAAAAAAAAGGGAACGAGAAAAATCATGCCGAAGAGGGAAAGCAGGGAAAAGAGAGAGTCGATGGAAAAGAAGGTGGAGAAAGAGTTCATGCAGAAGAGGGAAACCAGGGAAAAGAGAGACTCGAGGGGAAAAAAAAGGGAACGAGAGAAATCATGCAGAAGAGGGAAGCCAGGGAAAAGAGAGCGTCGAGGGAAAAGAATAGAAAGAGAGAGTTAATGCAGAAGAGGGAAACCCGGGAAAAGAGAGAGTCGAGGGAAAAAAAGGGGAAGAGAGAGCTCAAGGAAAAGAGGGACGCCGGGGAAAAGTGAGAGTCGGGGGAAAAGAATAGAGAGAGAGAGTTCATGGAAAAGAGGGACGCTAGGGAAAAGAGTCACTTGAGGGGAAAAGAGCTAAAAGAGAGAGGTAATGCAGAAGAGGGAAACCAGGGAAAAGAGAGAGTCGGGGGAAAAGAATAGAAAGAGAGTTAATGCAGAAGAGCGAAACCCGGCAAAAGAGAGAGTCGATGGAAACGAAGGGGAAGAGAGAGCTCAAGGAAAAGAGGGACGCCGGGGAAAAGAGAGAGTCGGGGGAAAAGAATAGAAAGAGAGAGTTCATGGAAAAGAGGGACGCAAAGGAAAAGAGTCACTTGAGGGGAAAAGAGCTAAAAGAGAGAGGTAATGCAGAAGAGGGAAACCAGGGAAAAGAGAGAGTCGAGGGAATAGAAGGTGAAGAAAGAGTTCATGCAGAAGAGGGAAACCAGGAAAAAGAGAGAGTCGAGGGAAAAGAATAGAAAGAGAGAGTTAATGCAGAAGAGCGAAACCCGGGAAAAGAGAGAGTCGATGGAAATGAAGGGGAAGAGAGAGCTCAAGGAAAAGAGGGACGCCGGGGAAAAGAGAGAGTCGAGGGAAAAGAAGGGAAAGAGAGAGTTAATGCAGAAGAGGGACGCCAGGGAAAAGAGTCATTCGAGGGGAAAAGAGCTAAAAGAGAGAGGTAATGCAGAAGAGGGAAACCAGGAAAAAGAGAGAGTCGAGGGGAAAAAAAGGGAACGAGAGAAATCATGCATAAGAGGGAAGCCAGGGAAAAGAGAGAGTCGAGGGAAAAGAAGGGGAAGAGAGAGTTAATGCAGAAGAGGGAAACCCGGGAAAAGAGAGAGTCGAGGGAAAAGAATAGAAAGAGAGAGTTAATGCAGAAGAGCGAAACCCGGGAAAAGAGAGAGTCGATGGAAATGAAGGGGAAGAGAGAGCTCAAGGAAAAGAGGGACGCCGGGGAAAAGAGAGAGTCGGGGGAAAAGAATAGAGAGAGAGAGTTCATGGAAAAGAGGGACGCTAGGGAAAAGAGTCACTCGAGGGGAAAGGAGCTAAAAGAGACAGGTAATGCAGAAGAGGGAAACCAGGGAAAAGAGAGTGTCGAGGGAAAAGAAGGTGGAGAAAAAGTTCATGCAGAAGAGGGAAACCAGGGAAAAGAGAGAGTCGAGGGAAAAGAAGGTGGAGAAACAGTTCATGCAGAAGAGGGAAACCAGGAAAAAGAGAGAGTCGAGGGAAAAGAAGGGGAAGAGAGAGTTCATGGAAAAGAGGGACGCCAGGGAAAAGAGTGATGCGATGGGAAAAGAGCTAAAAGAGAGAGGTAATGCAGAAGAGGGAAACTAGGGAAAAGAGAGAGTCGAGGGGAAAAAAAAGGGAACGAGAAAAATCATGCCGAAGAGGGAAAGCAGGGAAAAGAGAGAGTCGATGGAAAAGAAGGTGGAGAAAGAGTTCATGCAGAAGAGGGAAACCAGGGAAAAGAGAGAGTCGAGGGAAAAGAATAGAAAGAGAGTTAATGCAGAAGAGCGAAACCCGGCAAAAGAGAGAGTCGATGGAAACGAAGGGGAAGAGAGAGCTCAAGGAAAAGAGGGACGCCGGGGAAAAGAGAGAGTCGGGGGAAAAGAATAGAAAGAGAGAGTTCATGGAAAAGAGGGACGCTAGAGAAAAGAGTCACTTGAGGGGAAAAGAGCTAAAAGAGAGAGGTAATGCAGAAGAGGGAAACTAGGGAAAAGAGAGAGTCGAGGGGAAAAAAAAGGGAACGAGAAAAATCATGCCGAAGAGGGAAACCAGGGAAAAGAGAGAGTCGATGGAAAAGAAGGTGGACAAACAGTTCATGCAGAAGAGGGAAACCAGGAAAAAGAGAGAGTCGAGGGAAAAGAAGGGGAAGAGAGAGTTCATGGAAAAGAGGGACGCCAGGGAAAAGAGTCACTTGAGGGGAAAAGAGCTAAAAGAGAGAGGTAATGCAGAAGAGGGAAACCAGGGAAAAGAGAGAGTCGAGGGAAAAGAATAGAAAGAGAGTTAATGCAGAAGAGGGAAGCCAGGGAAAAGAGAGCGTCGAGGGAAAAGAATAGAAAGAGAGAGTTAATGCAGAAGAGCGAAACCTGGGAAAAGAGAGAGTCGAGGGAATAGAAGGTGAAGAAAGAGTTCATGCAAAAGAGGGAAACCAGGAAAAAGACTCGAGGGAAAAGAAGGGAAACAGAGAGTTCATGAAAAAGAGGGAAACCGGGGAAAAGAGAGAGTCGATGGAAAAGAAGGTGGAGAAACAGTTCATGCAGAAGAGGGAAGCCAGGAAAAAGAGAGAGTCGAGGGAAAAGAAGGGGAAGAGAGAGTTCATGGAAAAGAGGGACGCCAGGGAAAAGAGTCACTTGAGGGGAAAAGAGCTAAAAGAGAGAGGTAATGCAGAAGAGGGAAACCAGGGAAAAGAGAGAGTCGAGGGAAAAGAATAGAAAGAGAGTTAATGCAGAAGAGCGAAACCCGGCAAAAGAGAGAGTCGATGGAAACGAAGGGGAGGAGAGATCTCAAGGAAAAGAGGGACGCCGGGGAAAAGAGAGAGTCGGGGGAAAAGAATAGAAAGAGAGAGTTCATGGAAAAGAGGGACGCTAGGGAAAAGAGTCACTTGAGGGGAAAAGAGCTAAAAGAGAGAGGTAATGCAGAAGAGGGAAACTAGGGAAAAGAGAGAGTCGAGGGGAAAAAAAAGGGAACGAGAAAAATCATGCCGAAGAGGGAAAGCAGGGAAAAGAGAGAGTCGATGGAAAAGAAGGTGGAGAAAGAGTTCATGCAGAAGAGGGAAACCAGGGAAAAGAGAGACTCGAGGGGAAAAAAAAGGGAACGAGAGAAATCATGCAGAAGAGGGAAGCCAGGGAAAAGAGAGCGTCGAGGGAAAAGAATAGAAAGAGAGAGTTAATGCAGAAGAGGGAAACCCGGGAAAAGAGAGAGTCGAGGGAAAAAAAGGGGAAGAGAGAGCTCAAGGAAAAGAGGGACGCCGGGGAAAAGTGAGAGTCGGGGGAAAAGAATAGAGAGAGAGAGTTCATGGAAAAGAGGGACGCTAGGGAAAAGAGTCACTTGAGGGGAAAAGAGCTAAAAGAGAGAGGTAATGCAGAAGAGGGAAACCAGGGAAAAGAGAGAGTCGGGGGAAAAGAATAGAAAGAGAGTTAATGCAGAAGAGCGAAACCCGGCAAAAGAGAGAGTCGATGGAAACGAAGGGGAAGAGAGAGCTCAAGGAAAAGAGGGACGCCGGGGAAAAGAGAGAGTCGGGGGAAAAGAATAGAAAGAGAGAGTTCATGGAAAAGAGGGACGCAAAGGAAAAGAGTCACTTGAGGGGAAAAGAGCTAAAAGAGAGAGGTAATGCAGAAGAGGGAAACCAGGGAAAAGAGAGAGTCGAGGGAATAGAAGGTGAAGAAAGAGTTCATGCAGAAGAGGGAAACCAGGAAAAAGAGAGAGTCGAGGGAAAAGAATAGAAAGAGAGAGTTAATGCAGAAGAGCGAAACCCGGGAAAAGAGAGAGTCGATGGAAATGAAGGGGAAGAGAGAGCTCAAGGAAAAGAGGGACGCCGGGGAAAAGAGAGAGTCGAGGGAAAAGAAGGGAAAGAGAGAGTTAATGCAGAAGAGGGACGCCAGGGAAAAGAGTCATTCGAGGGGAAAAGAGCTAAAAGAGAGAGGTAATGCAGAAGAGGGAAACCAGGAAAAAGAGAGAGTCGAGGGGAAAAAAAGGGAACGAGAGAAATCATGCAGAAGAGGGAAGCCAGGGAAAAGAGAGAGTCGAGGGAAAAGAAGGGGAAGAGAGAGTTAATGCAGAAGAGGGAAACCCGGGAAAAGAGAGAGTCGAGGGAAAAAAAGGGGAAGAGAGAGCTCAAGGAAAAGAGGGACGCCGGGGAAAAGAGAGAGTCGGGGGAAAAGAATAGAGAGAGAGACTTCATGGAAAAGAGGGACGCAAGGGAAAAGAGTCACTTGAGGGGAAAAGAGCTAAAAGAGAGAGGTAATGCAGAAGCGGGAAACCAGGGAAAAGAGAGAGTCGAGGGAATAGAAGGTGAAGAAAGAGTTCATGCAGAAGAGGGAAACCAGGAAAAAGAGAGAGTCGAGGGAAAAGAATAGAAAGAGAGAGTTAATGCAGAAGAGCGAAACCCGGGAAAAGAGAGAGTCGATGGAAATGAAGGGGAAGAGAGAGCTCAAGGAAAAGAGGGACGCCGGGGAAAAGAGAGAGTCGGGGGAAAAGAATAGAGAGAGAGAGTTCATGGAAAAGAGGGACGCTAGGGAAAAGAGTCACTCGAGGGGAAAGGAGCTAAAAGAGACAGGTAATGCAGAAGAGGGAAACCAGGGAAAAGAGAGTGTCGAGGGAAAAGAAGGTGGAGAAAAAGTTCATGCAGAAGAGGGAAACCAGGGAAAAGAGAGAGTCGAGGGAAAAGAAGGTGGAGAAACAGTTCATGCAGAAGAGGGAAACCAGGAAAAAGAGAGAGTCGAGGGAAAAGAAGGGGAAGAGAGAGTTCATGGAAAAGAGGGACGCCAGGGAAAAGAGTGATGCGATGGGAAAAGAGCTAAAAGAGAGAGGTAATGCAGAAGAGGGAAACTAGGGAAAAGAGAGAGTCGAGGGGAAAAAAAAGGCAACGAGAAAAATCATGCCGAAGAGGGAAAGCAGGGAAAAGAGAGAGTCGATGGAAAAGAAGGTGGAGAAAGAGTTCATGCAGAAGAGGGAAACCAGGGAAAAGAGAGAGTCGAGGGAAAAGAATAGAAAGAGAGAGTTAATGCAGAAGAGCGAAACCCGGGAAAAGAGAGAGTCGATGGAAACGAAGGGGAAGAGAGAGCTCAAGGAAAAGAGGGAAACCAGGGAAAAGAGCGAGTCGAGGGAAAAGAAGGGAAAGAGAGAGTTAATGCAGAAGAGGGACGCCAGGGAAAAGAGTCACTTGAGGGGAAAAGAGCTAAAAGAGAGAGGTAATGCAGAAGAGGGAAACCAGGGAAAAGAGAGAGTCGAGGGAATAGAAGGTGGAGAAAAAGTTCATGCAGAAGAGGGAAACCAGGGAAAAGAGAGAGTCGAGGGAAAAGAATGGAAAGAGAGAGTTAATGCAGAAGAGGGAAGCCAGGGAAAAGAGAGAGTCGAGGGAAAAGAAGGTGGAGAAACAGTTCATGCAGAAGAGGGAAACCAGGAAAAAGAGAGAGTCGAGGGAAAAGAAGGGGAAGAGAGAGTTCATGGAAAAGAGGGACGCCACGGAAAAGAGACATGCGACGGGAAAAGAGCTAAAAGAGAGAGGTAATGCAGAAGAGGGAAACTAGGGAAAAGAGAGAGTCGAGGGGAAAAAAAAGGGAACGAGAAAAATCATGCCGAAGAGGGAAAGCAGGGAAAAGAGAGAGTCGATGGAAAAGAAGGTGGAGAAAGAGTTCATGCAGAAGAGGGAAACCAGGGAAAAGAGAGAGTCGAGGGGAAAAAAAGGGAACGAGAGAAATCATGCAGAAGAGGGAAGCCAGGGAAAAGAGAGAGTCGAGGGAAAAGAAGGGAAACAGAGAGTTCATGAAAAAGAGGGAAACCAGGGAAAAGAGAGAGTCGATGGAAAAGAAGGTGGAGAAACAGTTCATGCAGAAGAGGGAAACCAGGAAAAAGAGAGAGTCGAGGGAAAAGAAGGGGAAGAGAGAGTTCATGGAAAAGAGGGACGCCAGGGAAAAGAGTCACTTGAGGGGAAAAGAGCTAAAAGAGAGAGGTAATGCAGAAGAGGGAAACCAGGGAAAAGAGAGAGTCGGGGGAAAAGAATAGAAAGAGAGTTAATGCAGAAGAGCGAAACCCGGCAAAAGAGAGAGTCGATGGAAACGAAGGGGAAGAGAGAGCTCAAGGAAAAGAGGGACGCCGGGGAAAAGAGAGAGTCGGGGGAAAAGAATAGAAAGAGAGAGTTCATGGAAAAGAGGGACGCAAAGGAAAAGAGTCACTTGAGGGGAAAAGAGCTAAAAGAGAGAGGTAATGCAGAAGAGGGAAACCAGGGAAAAGAGAGAGTCGAGGGAATAGAAGGTGAAGAAAGAGTTCATGCAGAAGAGGGAAACCAGGAAAAAGAGAGAGTCGAGGGAAAAGAATAGAAAGAAAGAGTTAATGCAGAAGAGCGAAACCCGGGAAAAGAGAGAGTCGATGGAAATGAAGGGGAAGAGAGAGCTCAAGGAAAAGAGGGACGCCGGGGAAAAGAGCGAGTCGAGGGAAAAGAAGTGAAAGAGAGAGTTAATGCAGAAGAGGGACGCCAGGGAAAAGAGTCACTCGAGGGGAAAGGAGCTAAAAGAGACAGGTAATGCAGAAGAGGGAAACCAGGGAAAAGAGAGAGTCGAGGGAAAAGAAGGTGGAGAAACAGTTCATGCAGAAGAGGGAAACCAGGAAAAAGAGAGAGTCGAGGGAAAAGAAGGGGAAGAGAGAGTTCATGGAAAAGAGGGACGCCACGGAAAAGAGTCACTTGAGGGGAAAAGAGCTAAAAGAGAGAGGTAATGCAGAAGAGGGAAACCAGGGAAAAGAGAGAGTCGAGGGAAAAGAATAGAAAGAGAGTTAATGCAGAAGAGCGAAACCCGGCAAAAGAGAGAGTCGATGGAAACGAAGGGGAAGAGAGAGCTCAAGGAAAAGAGGGACGCCGGGGAAAAGAGAGAGTCGGGGGAAAAGAATAGAAAGAGAGAGTTCATGGAAAAGAGGGACGCTAGGGAAAAGAGTCACTTGAGGGGAAAAGAGCTAAAAGAGAGAGGTAATGCAGAAGAGGGAAACTAGGGAAAAGAGAGAGTCGAGGGGAAAGAAAAGGGAACGAGAAAAATCATGCCGAAGAGGGAAGCCAGGGAAAAGAGAGCGTCGAGGGAAAAGAATAGAAAGAGAGAGTTAATGCAGAAGAGGGAAACCCGGGAAAAGAGAGAGTCGAGGGAAAAAAAGGGGAAGAGAGAGCTCAAGGAAAAGAGGGACGCCGGGGAAAAGTGAGAGTCGGGGGAAAAAAATAGAGAGAGAGAGTTCTTGGAAAAGAGGGACGCTAGGGAAAAGAGTCACTTGAGGGGAAAAGAGCTAAAAGAGAGAGGTAATGCAGAAGAGGGAAACCAGGGAAAAGAGAGAGTCGAGGGAATAGAAGGTGAAGAAAGAGTTCAAGCAGAAGAGGGAAACCAGGAAAAAGAGAGAGTCGATGGAAAAGAAGGTGGAGAAACAGTTCATGCAGAAGAGGGAAGCCAGGGAAAAGAGAGAGTCGATGGAAAAGAAGGTGGAGAAACAGTTCATGCAGAAGAGGGAAGCCAGGGAAAAGAGAGAGTCGAGGGAAAAGAAGGGGAAGAGAGAGTTCATTGAAAAGAGGGACGCCAGGGAAAAGAGTCACTTGAGGGGAAAAGAGCTAAAAGAGAGAGGTAATGCAGAAGAGGGAAACCAGGGAAAAGAGAGAGTCGAGGGAAAAGAATAGAAAGAGAGTTAATGCAGAAGAGCGAAACCCGGCAAAAGAGAGAGTCGATGGAAACGAAGGGGAGGAGAGATCTCAAGGAAAAGAGGGACGCCGGGGAAAAGAGAGAGTCGGGGGAAAAGAATAGAAAGAGAGAGTTCATGGAAAAGAGGGACGCTAGGGAAAAGAGTCACTTGAGGGGAAAAGAGCTAAAAGAGAGAGGTAATGCAGAAGAGGGAAACTAGGGAAAAGAGAGAGTCGAGGGGAAAAAAAAGGGAACGAGAAAAATCATGCCGAAGAGGGAAAGCAGGGAAAAGAGAGAGTCGATGGAAAAGAAGGTGGAGAAAGAGTTCATGCAGAAGAGGGAAACCAGGGAAAAGAGAGACTCGAGGGGAAAAAAAAGGGAACGAGAGAAATCATGCAGAAGAGGGAAGCCAGGGAAAAGAGAGCGTCGAGGGAAAAGAATAGAAAGAGAGAGTTAATGCAGAAGAGGGAAACCCGGGAAAAGAGAGAGTCGAGGGAAAAAAAGGGGAAGAGAGAGCTCAAGGAAAAGAGGGACGCCGGGGAAAAGTGAGAGTCGGGGGAAAAGAATAGAGAGAGAGAGTTCATGGAAAAGAGGGACGCTAGGGAAAAGAGTCACTTGAGGGGAAAAGAGCTAAAAGAGAGAGGTAATGCAGAAGAGGGAAACCAGGGAAAAGAGAGAGTCGAGGGAATAGAAGGTGAAGAAAGAGTTCATGCAGAAGAGGGAAACCAGGAAAAAGAGAGAGTCGAGGGAAAAGAATAGAAAGAGAGAGTTAATGCAGAAGAGCGAAACCCGGGAAAAGAGAGAGTCGAGGGAATAGAAGGTGAAGAAAGAGTTCATGCAGAAGAGGGAAGCCAGGGAAAAGAGAGAGTCGAGGGAAAAGAAGGGGAAGAGAGAGTTAATGCAGAAGAGCGAAAACCCGGGAAAAGAGAGAGTCGAGGGAAAAGAAGGGAAAGAGAGAGCTCAAGGAAAAGAGGGACGCTGGGGAAAAGAGCGAGTCGAGGGAAAAGAAGGGAAAGAGAGAGTTAATGCAGAAGAGGGACGCCAGGGAAAAGAGTCACTCGAGGGGAAAGGAGCTAAAAGAGACAGGTAATGCAGAAGAGGGAAACCAGGGAAAAGAGAGAGTCGAGGGAAAAGAAGGGAAACAGAGAGTTCATGAAAAAGAGGGAAACCAGGGAAAAGAGAGAGTCGAGGGAAAAGAAGGGAAACAGAGAGTTCATGAAAAAGAGGGAAACCAGGGAAAAGAGAGAGTCGATGGAAAAGAAGGTGGAGAAACAGTTCATGCAGAAGAGGGAAACCAGGAAAAAGAGAGAGTCGAGGGAAAAGAAGGGGAAGAGAGAGTTCATGGAAAAGACGGACGCCATGGAAAAGAGTCATGCGACGGGAAAAGAGCTAAAAGAGAGAGCTAATGCAGAAGAGGGAAACTAGGGAAAAGAGAGAGTCGAGGGGAAAAAAAAGGGAACGAGAAAAATCATGCCGAAGAGGGAAAGCAGGGAAAAGAGAGAGTCGATGGAAAAGAAGGTGGAGAAAGAGTTCATGCAGAAGAGGGAAACCAGGGAAAAGAGAGAGTCGAGGGGAAAAAAAAGGGAACGAGAGAAATCATGCAGAAGAGGGAAGCCAGGGAAAAGAGAGCGTCGAGGGAAAAGAATAGAAAGAGAGAGTTCATGGAAAAGAGGGACTCTAGGGAAAAGAGTCACTTGAGGGGAAAAGAGCTAAAAGAGAGAGGTAATGCAGAAGAGGGAAACTAGGAAAAAGAGAGAGTCGAGGGGAAAAAAAAAGGGAACGAGAAAAATCATGCCGAAGAGGGAAGCCAGGGAAAAGAGAGCGTCGAGGGAAAAGAATAGAAAGAGAGAGTTAATGCAGAAGAGGGAAACCCGGGAAAAGAGAGAGTCGAGGGGAAAAAAGGGGAAGAGAGAGCTCAAGGAAAAGAGGGACGCCGGGGAAAAGAGAGAGTCGGGGGAAAAGAATAGAAAGAGAGAGTTCATGGAAAAGAGGGACGCTAGGGAAAAGAGTCACTTGAGGGGAAAAGAGCTAAAAGAGAGAGGTAATGCAGAAGAGGGAAACCAGGGAAAAGAGAGAGTCGAGGGAAAAGAATAGAAAGAGAGAGTTAATGCAGAAGAGCGAAAACCCGGGAAAAGAGAGAGTCGATGGAAACGAAGGGGAAGAGAGAGCTCAAGGAAAAGAGGGAAGCCGGGGAAAAGAGCGAGTCGAGGGAAAAGAAGGGAAAGAGAGAGTTAATGCAGAAGAGGGACGCCAGGGAAAAGAGTCACTCGAGGGGAAAGGAGCTAAAAGAGACAGGTAATGCAGAAGAGGGAAACCAGGGAAAGGAGAGTGTCGAGGGAAAAGAAGGTGGAGAAAAAGTTCATGCAGAAGAGGGAAACCAGGGAAAAGAGAGAGTCGAGGGAAAAGAATGGAAAGAGAGAGTTAATGCAGAAGAGGAAAACCAGGGAAAAGAGAGAGTCGAGGGAAAAGAAGGGAAACAGAGAGTTCATGAAAAAGAGGGAAACCAGGGAAAAGAGAGAGTCGAGGGAAAAGAATGGAAAGAGAGAGTTAATGCAGAAGAGGGAAACCAGGGAAAAGAGAGAGTCGAGGGAAAAGAAGGGAAACAGAGAGTTCATGAAAAAGAGGGAAACCAGGGAAAAGAGAGAGTCGATGGAAACGAAGGGGAAGAGAGAGCTCAAGGAAAAGAGGGACGCCGGGGAAAAGAGCGAGTCGAGGGAAAACAAGGGAAAGAGAGAGGTAATGCAGAAGAGGGAAACTAGGGAAAAGAGAGAGTCGAGGGGAAAAAAAATGGAACGAGAAAAATCATGCCGAAGAGGGAAAGCAGGGAAAAGAGAGCGTCGAGGGAATAGAAGGGGAAGAAAGAGTTCATGCAGAAGAGGGAAACCAGGGAAAAGAGAGAGTCGAGGGAAAAGAAGGGAAACAGAGAGTTCATGAAAAAGAGGGAAACCAGGGAAAAGAGAGAGTCGATGGAAAAGAAGGTGGAGAAACAGTTCATGCAGAAGAGGGAAACCAGGAAAAAGAGAGAGTCGAGGGAAAAGAAGGGGAAGAGAGAGTTCATGGAAAAGAGGGACGCCAGGGAAAAGAGTCACTTGAGGGGAAAAGAGCTAAAAGAGAGAGGTAATGCAGAAGAGGGAAACCAGGAAAAAGAGAGAGTCGAGGGAAAAGAATAGAAAGAGAGAGTTAATGCAGAAGAGCGAAACCCGGGAAAAGAGAGAGTCGAGGGAATAGAAGGTGAAGAAAGAGTTCATGCAGAAGAGGGAAGCCAGGGAAAAGAGAGAGTCGAGGGAAAAGAAGGTGAAGAAAGAGTTCATGCAGAAGAGGGAAACCAGGAAAAAGTGAGAGTCGAGGGAAAAGAATAGAAAGAGAGAGTTAATGCAGAAGAGCGAAACCCGGGAAAAGAGAGAGTCGATGGAAATGAAGGGGAAGAGAGAGCTCAAGGAAAAGAGGGACGCCGGGGGAAAGAGCGAGTCGGGGGAAAAGAATAGAAAGAGAGAGTTCATGGAAAAGAGGGACGCTAGGGAAAAGAGTCACTTGAGGGGAAAAGAGCTAAAAGAGAGAGGTAATGCAGAAGAGGGAAACTAGGGAAAAGAGAGAGTCGAGGGGAAAAAAAAGGGAATGAGAAAAATCATGCCGAAGAGGGAAAGCAGGGAAAAGAGAGAGTCGATGGAAAAGAAGGTGGAGAAAGAGTTCATGCAGAAGAGGGAAACCAGGGAAAAGAGAGAGTCGAGGGAAAAGAATAGAAAGAGAGTTAATGCAGAAGAGCGAAACCCGGCAAAAGAGAGAGTCGATGGAAACGAAGGGGAAGAGAGAGCTCAAGGAAAAGAGGGACGCCGGGGAAAAGAGAGAGTCGGGGGAAAAGAATAGAAAGAGAGAGTTCATGGAAAAGAGGGACGCTAGAGAAAAGAGTCACTTGAGGGGAAAAGAGCTAAAAGAGAGAGGTAATGCAGAAGAGGGAAACTAGGGAAAAGAGAGAGTCGAGGGGAAAAAAAAGGGAACGAGAAAAATCATGCCGAAGAGGGAAACCAGGGAAAAGAGAGAGTCGATGGAAAAGAAGGTGGAGAAACAGTTCATGCAGAAGAGGGAAACCAGGAAAAAGAGAGAGTCGAGGGAAAAGAAGGGGAAGAGAGAGTTCATGGAAAAGAGGGACGCCAGGGAAAAGAGTCACTTGAGGGGAAAAGAGCTAAAAGAGAGAGGTAATGCAGAAGAGGGAAACCAGGGAAAAGAGAGAGTCGAGGGAAAAGAATAGAAAGAGAGTTAATGCAGAAGAGGGAAGCCAGGGAAAAGAGAGCGTCGAGGGAAAAGAATAGAAAGAGAGAGTTAATGCAGAAGAGCGAAACCTGGGAAAAGAGAGAGTCGAGGGAATAGAAGGTGAAGAAAGAGTTCATGCAGAAGAGGGAAACCAGGAAAAAGACTCGAGGGAAAAGAAGGGAAACAGAGAGTTCATGAAAAAGAGGGAAACCGGGGAAAAGAGAGAGTCGATGGAAAAGAAGGTGGAGAAACAGTTCATGCAGAAGAGGGAAACCAGGAAAAAGAGAGAGTCGAGGGAAAAGAAGGGGAAGAGAGAGTTCATGGAAAAGAGGGACGCCAGGGAAAAGAGTCACTTGAGGGGAAAAGAGCTAAAAGAGAGAGGTAATGCAGAAGAGGGAAACCAGGGAAAAGAGAGAGTCGAGGGAAAAGAATAGAAAGAGAGTTAATGCAGAAGAGCGAAACCCGGCAAAAGAGAGAGTTGATGGAACGAAGGGGAAGAGAGAGCTCAAGGAAAAGAGGGACGCCGGGGAAAAGAGAGAGTCAGCGGAAAAGAATAGAAAGAGAGAGTTCATGGAAAAGAGGGACGCTAGGGAAAAGAGTCACTTGAGGGGAAAAGAGCTAAAAGAGAGAGGTAATGCAGAAGAGGGAAACCAGGAAAAAGAGAGAGTCCAGGGGAAAAAAAAGGGAATGAGAAAAATCATGCCGAAGAGGGAAGCCAGGGAAAAGAGAGCGTCGAGGGAAAAGAATAGAAAGAGACAGTTAATGCAGAAGAGGGAAACCCGGGAAAAGAGAGAGTCGAGGGAAAAACAGGGGAAGAGAGAGCTCAAGGAAAAGAGGGACCCCGGGGAAAAGTGAGAGTCGGGGAAAAGAACAGAGAGAGTGAGTTCATGTAAAAGAGGGACGCTAGGGAAAAGAGTCACTTGAGGGGAAAAGAGCTAAAAGAGAGAGGTAATGCAGAAGAGGGAAACTAGGGAAAAGAGAGAGTCGAGGGAATAGAAGGTGAAGAAAGAGTTCAAGCAGAAGAGGGAAACCAGGAAAAAGAGAGAGTCGAGGGAAAAGAATAGAAAGAGAGAGTTAATGCAGAAGAGCGAAACCCGGGAAAAGAGAGAGTCGATGGAAATGAAGGGGAAGAGAGAGCTCAAGGAAAAGAGGGACGCCGGGGGAAAGAGCGAGTCGGGGGAATAGAATAGAAAGAGAGAGTTCATGGAAAAGAGGGACGCTAGGGAAAAGAGTCACTTGAGGGGAAAAGAGCTAAAAGAGAGAGGTAATGCAGAAGAGGGAAACTAGGGAAAAGAGAGAGTCGAGGGGAAAAAAAAGGGAATGAGAAAAATCATGCCGAAGAGGGAAAGCAGGGAAAAGAGAGAGTCGATGGAAAAGAAGGTGGAGAAAGAGTTCATGCAGAAGAGGGAAACCAGGGAAAAGAGAGAGTCGAGGGAAAAGAATTGAAAGAGAGTTAATGCAGAAGAGCGAAACCCGGCAAAAGAGAGAGTCGATGGAAACGAAGGGGAAGAGAGAGCTCAAGGAAAAGAGGGACGCCGGGGAAAAGAGAGAGTCGGGGGAAAAGAATAGAAAGAGAGAGTTCATGGAAAAGAGGGACGCTAGAGAAAAGAGTCACTTGAGGGGAAAAGAGCTAAAAGAGAGAGGTAATGCAGAAGAGGGAAACTAGGGAAAAGAGAGAGTCGAGGGGAAAAAAAAGGGAACGAGAAAAATCATGCCGAAGAGGGAAAGCAGGGAAAAGAGAGAGTCGATGGAAAAGAAGGTGGACAAACAGTTCATGCAGAAGAGGGAAACCAGGAAAAAGAGAGAGTCGAGGGAAAAGAAGGGGAAGAGAGAGTTCATGGAAAAGAGGGACGCCAGGGAAAAGAGTCACTTGAGGGGAAAAGAGCTAAAAGAGAGAGGTAATGCAGAAGAGGGAAACCAGGGAAAAGAGAGAGTCGAGGGAAAAGAATAGAAAGAGAGTTAATGCAGAAGAGGGAAGCCAGGGAAAAGAGAGCGTCGAGGGAAAAGAATAGAAAGAGAGAGTTAATGCAGAAGAGCGAAACCTGGGAAAAGAGAGAGTCGAGGGAATAGAAGGTGAAGAAAGAGTTCATGCAGAAGAGGGAAACCAGGAAAAAGACTCGAGGGAAAAGAAGGGAAACAGAGAGTTCATGAAAAAGAGGGAAACCGGGGAAAAGAGAGAGTCGATGGAAAAGAAGGTGGAGAAACAGTTCATGCAGAAGAGGGAAACCAGGAAAAAGAGAGAGTCGAGGGAAAAGAAGGGGAAGAGAGAGTTCATGGAAAAGAGGGACGCCAGGGAAAAGAGTCACTTGAGGGGAAAAGAGCTAAAAGAGAGAGGTAATGCAGAAGAGGGAAACCAGGGAAAAGAGAGAGTCGAGGGAAAAGAATAGAAAGAGAGTTAATGCAGAAGAGCGAAACCCGGCAAAAGAGAGAGTTGATGGAACGAAGGGGAAGAGAGAGCTCAAGGAAAAGAGGGACGCCGGGGAAAAGAGAGAGTCGGCGGAAAAGAATAGAAAGAGAGAGTTCATGGAAAAGAGGGACGCTAGGGAAAAGAGTCACTTGAGGGGAAAAGAGCTAAAAGAGAGAGGTAATGCAGAAGAGGGAAACCAGGAAAAAGAGAGAGTCGAGGGGAAAAAAAAGGGAATGAGAAAAATCATGCCGAAGAGGGAAGCCAGGGAAAAGAGAGCGTCGAGGGAAAAGAATAGAAAGAGAGAGTTAATGCAGAAGAGGGAAACCCGGGAAAAGAGAGAGTCGAGGGAAAAAAAGGGGAAGAGAGAGCTCAAGGAAAAGAGGGACGCCGGGGAAAAGAGAGAGTCGGGGGAAAAGAATAGAGAGAGAGAGTTCATGGAAAAGAGGGACGCTAGGGAAAAGAGTCACTTGAGGGGAAAAGAGCTAAAAGAGAGAGGTAATGCAGAAGAGGGAAACAAGGGAAAAGAGAGAGTCGAGGGAATAGAAGGTGAAGAAAGAGTTCATGCAGAAGAGGGAAACCAGGAAAAAGAGAGAGTCGAGGGAAAAGAATAGAAAGAGAGAGTTAATGCAGAAGAGCGAAACCCGGGAAAAGAGAGAGTCGAGGGAATAGAAGGTGAAGAAAGAGTTCATGCAGAAGAGGGAAGCCAGGGAAAAGAGAGAGTCGAGGGAAAAGAAGGGGAAGAGAGAGTTAATGCAGAAGAGCGAAAACCCGGGAAAAGAGAGAGTCGAGGGAAAAGAAGGGAAAGAGAGAGCTCAAGGAAAAGAGGGACGCCGGGGAAAAGAGCGAGTCGAGGGAAAAGAAGGGAAAGAGAGAGTTAATGCAGAAGAGGGACGCCAGGGAAAAGAGTCACTCGAGGGGAAAGGAGCTAAAAGAGACAGGTAATGCAGAAGAGGGAAACCAGGGAAAAGAGAGAGTCGAGGGAAAAGAAGGGAAACAGAGAGTTCATGAAAAAGAGGGAAACCAGGGAAAAGAGAGAGTCGAGGGAAAAGAAGGGAAACAGAGAGTTCATGAAAAAGAGGGAAACCAGGGAAAAGAGAGAGTCGATGGAAAAGAAGGTGGAGAAACAGTTCATGCAGAAGAGGGAAACCAGGGAAAAGAGAGAGTCGAGGGAAAAGAAGGGAAACAGAGAGTTCATGAAAAAGAGGGAAACCAGGGAAAAGAGAGAGTCGATGGAAAAGAAGGTGGAGAAACAGTTCATGCAGAAGAGGGAAACCAGGAAAAAGAGAGAGTCGAGGGAAAAGAAGGGGAAGAGAGAGTTCATGGAAAAGACGGACGCCATGGAAAAGAGTCATGCGACGGGAAAAGAGCTAAAAGAGAGAGCTAATGCAGAAGAGGGAAACTAGGGAAAAGAGAGAGTCGAGGGGAAAAAAAAGGGAACGAGAAAAATCATGCCGAAGAGGGAAAGCAGGGAAAAGAGAGAGTCGATGGAAAAGAAGGTGGAGAAAGAGTTCATGCAGAAGAGGGAAACCAGGGAAAAGAGAGAGTCGAGGGGAAAAAAAAGGGAACGAGAGAAATCATGCAGAAGAGGGAAGCCAGGGAAAAGAGAGCGTCGAGGGAAAAGAATAGAAAGAGAGAGTTCATGGAAAAGAGGGACGCTAGGGAAAAGAGTCACTTGAGGGGAAAAGAGCTAAAAGAGAGAGGTAATGCAGAAGAGGGAAACTAGGAAAAAGAGAGAGTCGAGGGGAAAAAAAAAGGGAACGAGAAAAATCATGCCGAAGAGGGAAGCCAGGGAAAAGAGAGCGTCGAGGGAAAAGAATAGAAAGAGAGAGTTAATGCAGAAGAGGGAAACCCGGGAAAAGAGAGAGTCGAGGGGAAAAAAGGGGAAGAGAGAGCTCAAGGAAAAGAGGGACGCCGGGGAAAAGAGAGAGTCGGGGGAAAAGAATAGAAAGAGAGAGTTCATGGAAAAGAGGGACGCCAGGGAAAAGAGTCACTTGAGGGGAAAAGAGCTAAAAGAGAGAGGTAATGCAGAAGAGGGAAACCAGGGAAAAGAGAGAGTCGAGGGAAAAGAATAGAAAGAGAGTTAATGCAGAAGAGGGAAGCCAGGGAAAAGAGAGCGTCGAGGGAAAAGAATAGAAAGAGAGAGTTAATGCAGAAGAGCGAAACCTGGGAAAAGAGAGAGTCGAGGGAATAGAAGGTGAAGAAAGAGTTCATGCAGAAGAGGGAAACCAGGAAAAAGACTCGAGGGAAAAGAAGGGAAACAGAGAGTTCATGAAAAAGAGGGAAACCGGGGAAAAGAGAGAGTCGATGGAAAAGAAGGTGGAGAAACAGTTCATGCAGAAGAGGGAAACCAGGAAAAAGAGAGAGTCGAGGGAAAAGAAGGGGAAGAGAGAGTTCATGGAAAAGAGGGACGCCAGGGAAAAGAGTCACTTGAGGGGAAAAGAGCTAAAAGAGAGAGGTAATGCAGAAGAGGGAAACCAGGGAAAAGAGAGAGTCGAGGGAAAAGAATAGAAAGAGAGTTAATGCAGAAGAGCGAAACCCGGCAAAAGAGAGAGTTGATGGAACGAAGGGGAAGAGAGAGCTCAAGGAAAAGAGGGACGCCGGGGAAAAGAGAGAGTCGGCGGAAAAGAATAGAAAGAGAGAGTTCATGGAAAAGAGGGAGGCTAGGGAAAAGAGTCACTTGAGGGGAAAAGAGCTAAAAGAGAGAGGTAATGCAGAAGAGGGAAACCAGGAAAAAGAGAGAGTCGAGGGGAAAAAAAAGGGAATGAGAAAAATCATGCCGAAGAGGGAAGCCAGGGAAAAGAGAGCGTCGAGGGAAAAGAATAGAAAGAGAGAGTTAATGCAGAAGAGGGAAACCCGGGAAAAGAGAGAGTCGAGGGAAAAAAAGGGGAAGAGAGAGCTCAAGGAAAAGAGGGACGCCGGGGAAAAGAGAGAGTCGGGGGAAAAGAATAGAGAGAGAGAGTTCATGGAAAAGAGGGACGCTAGGGAAAAGAGTCACTTGAGGGGAAAAGAGCTAAAAGAGAGAGGTAATGCAGAAGAGGGAAACAGGGGAAAAGAGAGAGTCGAGGGAATAGAAGGTGAAGAAAGAGTTCATGCAGAAGAGGGAAACCAGGAAAAAGAGAGAGTCGAGGGAAAAGAATAGAAAGAGAGAGTTAATGCAGAAGAGCGAAACCCGGGAAAAGAGAGAGTCGAGGGAATAGAAGGTGAAGAAAGAGTTCATGCAGAAGAGGGAAGCCAGGGAAAAGAGAGAGTCGAGGGAAAAGAAGGGAAACAGAGAGTTCATGAAAAAGAGGGAAACCAGGGAAAAGAGAGAGTCGATGGAAAAGAAGGTGGAGAAACAGTTCATGCAGAAGAGGGAAACCAGGAAAAAGAGAGAGTCGAGGGAAAAGAAGGGGAAGAGAGAGTTCATGGAAAAGAGGGACGCCACGGCAAAGAGTCATGCGACGGGAAAAGAGCTAAAAGAGAGAGGTAATGCAGAAGAGGGAAACTAGGGAAAAGAGAGAGTCGAGGGGAAAAAAAAGGCAACGAGAAAAATCATGCCGAAGAGGGAAAGCAGGGAAAAGAGAGAGTCGATGGAAAAGAAGGTGGAGAAAGAGTTCATGCAGAAGAGGGAAACCAGGGAAAAGAGAGAGTCGAGGGGAAAAAAAGGGAACGAGAGAAATCATGCAGAAGAGGGAAGCCAGGGAAAAGAGAGAGTCGAGGGAAAAGAAGGGAAACAGAGAGTTCATGAAAAAGAGGGAAACCAGGGAAAAGAGAGAGTCGATGGAAAAGAAGGTGGAGAAACAGTTCATGCAGAAGAGGGAAGCCAGGAAAAAGAGAGAGTCGAGGGAAAAGAAGGGGAAGAGAGAGTTCATTGAAAAGAGGGACGCCAGGGAAAAGAGTCACTTGAGGGGAAAAGAGCTAAAAGAGAGAGGTAATGCAGAAGAGGGAAACCAGGGAAAAGAGAGAGTCGAGGGAAAAGAATAGAAAGAGAGTTAATGCAGAAGAGCGAAACCCGGCAAAAGAGAGAGTCGATGGAAACGAAGGGGAGGAGAGATCTCAAGGAAAAGAGGGACGCCGGGGAAAAGAGAGAGTCGGGGGAAAAGAATAGAAAGAGAGAGTTCATGGAAAAGAGGGACGCTAGGGAAAAGAGTCACTTGAGGGGAAAAGAGCTAAAAGAGAGAGGTAATGCAGAAGAGGGAAACTAGGGAAAAGAGAGAGTCGAGGGGAAAAAAAAGGGAACGAGAAAAATCATGCCGAAGAGGGAAAGCAGGGAAAAGAGAGAGTCGATGGAAAAGAAGGTGGAGAAAGAGTTCATGCAGAAGAGGGAAACCAGGGAAAAGAGAGCGTCGAGGGAAAAGAATAGAAAGAGAGAGTTAATGCAGAAGAGGGAAACCCGGGAAAAGAGAGAGTCGAGGGAAAAAAAGGGGAAGAGAGAGCTCAAGGAAAAGAGGGACGCCGGGGAAAAGTGAGAGTCGGGGGAAAAGAATAGAGAGAGAGAGTTCATGGAAAAGAGGGACGCTAGGGAAAAGAGTCACTTGAGGGGAAAAGAGCTAAAAGAGAGAGGTAATGCAGAAGAGGGAAACCAGGGAAAAGAGAGAGTCGAGGGAATAGAAGGTGAAGAAAGAGTTCATGCAGAAGAGGGAAACCAGGAAAAAGAGAGAGTCGAGGGAAAAGAATAGAAAGAGAGAGTTAATGCAGAAGAGCGAAACCCGGGAAAAGAGAGAGTCGAGGGAATAGAAGGTGAAGAAAGAGTTCATGCAGAAGAGGGAAGCCAGGGAAAAGAGAGAGTCGAGGGAAAAGAAGGGGAAGAGAGAGTTAATGCAGAAGAGCGAAAACCCGGGAAAAGAGAGAGTCGAGGGAAAAGAAGGGAAAGAGAGAGCTCAAGGAAAAGAGGGACGCCGGGGAAAAGAGCGAGTCGAGGGAAAAGAAGGGAAAGAGAGAGTTAATGCAGAAGAGGGACGCCAGGGAAAAGAGTCACTCGAGGGGAAAGGAGCTAAAAGAGACAGGTAATGCAGAAGAGGGAAACCAGGGAAAAGAGAGAGTCGAGGGAAAAGAAGGGAAACAGAGAGTTCATGAAAAAGAGGGAAACCAGGGAAAAGAGAGAGTCGAGGGAAAAGAAGGGAAACAGAGAGTTCATGAAAAAGAGGGAAACCAGGGAAAAGAGAGAGTCGATGGAAAAGAAGGTGGAGAAACAGTTCATGCAGAAGAGGGAAACCAGGGAAAAGAGAGAGTCGAGGGAAAAGAAGGGAAACAGAGAGTTCATGAAAAAGAGGGAAACCAGGGAAAAGAGAGAGTCGATGGAAAAGAAGGTGGAGAAACAGTTCATGCAGAAGAGGGAAACCAGGAAAAAGAGAGAGTCGAGGGAAAAGAAGGGCAAGAGAGAGTTCATGGAAAAGACGGACGCCATGGAAAAGAGTCATGCGACGGGAAAAGAGCTAAAAGAGAGAGCTAATGCAGAAGAGGGAAACTAGGGAAAAGAGAGAGTCGAGGGGAAAAAAAAGGGAACGAGAAAAATCATGCCGAAGAGGGAAAGCAGGGAAAAGAGAGAGTCGATGGAAAAGAAGGTGGAGAAAGAGTTCATGCAGAAGAGGGAAACCAGGGAAAAGAGAGAGTCGAGGGGAAAAAAAAGGGAACGAGAGAAATCATGCAGAAGAGGGAAGCCAGGGAAAAGAGAGCGTCGAGGGAAAAGAATAGAAAGAGAGAGTTCATGGAAAAGAGGGACGCTAGGGAAAAGAGTCACTTGAGGGGAAAAGAGCTAAAAGAGAGAGGTAATGCAGAAGAGGGAAACTAGGAAAAAGAGAGAGTCGAGGGGAAAAAAAAAGGGAACGAGAAAAATCATGCCGAAGAGGGAAGCCAGGGAAAAGAGAGCGTCGAGGGAAAAGAATAGAAAGAGAGAGTTAATGCAGAAGAGGGAAACCCGGGAAAAGAGAGAGTCGAGGGGAAAAAAGGGGAAGAGAGAGCTCAAGGAAAAGAGGGACGCCGGGGAAAAGAGAGAGTCGGGGGAAAAGAATAGAAAGAGAGAGTTCATGGAAAAGAGGGACGCTAGGGAAAAGAGTCACTTGAGGGGAAAAGAGCTAAAAGAGAGAGGTAATGCAGAAGAGGGAAACCAGGGAAAAGAGAGAGTCGAGGGAAAAGAATAGAAAGAGAGAGTTAATGCAGAAGAGCGAAAACCCGGGAAAAGAGAGAGTCGATGGAAACGAAGGGGAAGAGAGAGCTCAAGGAAAAGAGGGAAGCCGGGGAAAAGAGCGAGTCGAGGGAAAAGAAGGGAAAGAGAGAGTTAATGCAGAAGAGGGACGCCAGGGAAAAGAGTCACTCGAGGGGAAAGGAGCTAAAAGAGACAGGTAATGCAGAAGAGGGAAACCAGGGAAAGGAGAGTGTCGAGGGAAAAGAAGGTGGAGAAAAAGTTCATGCAGAAGAGGGAAACCAGGGAAAAGAGAGAGTCGAGGGAAAAGAAGGTGGAGAAAGAGTTCATGCAGAAGAGGGAAACCAGGGAAAAGAGAGAGTCGAGGGGAAAAAAAGGGAACGAGAGAAATCATGCAGAAGAGGGAAGCCAGGGAAAAGAGAGAGTCGAGGGAAAAGAAGGGAAACAGAGAGTTCATGAAAAAGAGGGAAACCAGGGAAAAGAGAGAGTCGATGGAAAAGAAGGTGGAGAAACAGTTCATGCAGAAGAGGGAAGCCAGGAAAAAGAGAGAGTCGAGGGAAAAGAAGGGGAAGAGAGAGTTCATTGAAAAGAGGGACGCCAGGGAAAAGAGTCACTTGAGGGGAAAAGAGCTAAAAGAGAGAGGTAATGCAGAAGAGGGAAACCAGGGAAAAGAGAGAGTCGAGGGAAAAGAATAGAAAGAGAGTTAATGCAGAAGAGCGAAACCCGGCAAAAGAGAGAGTCGATGGAAACGAAGGGGAGGAGAGATCTCAAGGAAAAGAGGGACGCCGGGGAAAAGAGAGAGTCGGGGGAAAAGAATAGAAAGAGAGAGTTCATGGAAAAGAGGGACGCTAGGGAAAAGAGTCACTTGAGGGGAAAAGAGCTAAAAGAGAGAGGTAATGCAGAAGAGGGAAACTAGGGAAAAGAGAGAGTCGAGGGGAAAAAAAAGGGAACGAGAAAAATCATGCCGAAGAGGGAAAGCAGGGAAAAGAGAGAGTCGATGGAAAAGAAGGTGGAGAAAGAGTTCATGCAGAAGAGGGAAACCAGGGAAAAGAGAGACTCGAGGGGAAAAAAAAGGGAACGAGAGAAATCATGCAGAAGAGGGAAGCCAGGGAAAAGAGAGCGTCGAGGGAAAAGAATAGAAAGAGAGAGTTAATGCAGAAGAGGGAAACCCGGGAAAAGAGAGAGTCGAGGGAAAAAAAGGGGAAGAGAGAGCTCAAGGAAAAGAGGGACGCCGGGGAAAAGTGAGAGTCGGGGGAAAAGAATAGAGAGAGAGAGTTCATGGAAAAGAGGGACGCTAGGGAAAAGAGTCACTTGAGGGGAAAAGAGCTAAAAGAGAGAGGTAATGCAGAAGAGGGAAACCAGGGAAAAGAGAGAGTCGAGGGAATAGAAGGTGAAGAAAGAGTTCATGCAGAAGAGGGAAACCAGGAAAAAGAGAGAGTCGAGGGAAAAGAATAGAAAGAGAGAGTTAATGCAGAAGAGCGAAACCCGGGAAAAGAGAGAGTCGAGGGAATAGAAGGTGAAGAAAGAGTTCATGCAGAAGAGGGAAGCCAGGGAAAAGAGAGAGTCGAGGGAAAAGAAGGGGAAGAGAGAGTTAATGCAGAAGAGCGAAAACCCGGGAAAAGAGAGAGTCGAGGGAAAAGAAGGGAAAGAGAGAGCTCAAGGAAAAGAGGGACGCCGGGGAAAAGAGCGAGTCGAGGGAAAAGAAGGGAAAGAGAGAGTTAATGCAGAAGAGGGACGCCAGGGAAAAGAGTCACTCGAGGGGAAAGGAGCTAAAAGAGACAGGTAATGCAGAAGAGGGAAACCAGGGAAAAGAGAGAGTCGAGGGAAAAGAAGGGAAACAGAGAGTTCATGAAAAAGAGGGAAACCAGGGAAAAGAGAGAGTCGAGGGAAAAGAAGGGAAACAGAGAGTTCATGAAAAAGAGGGAAACCAGGGAAAAGAGAGAGTCGATGGAAAAGAAGGTGGAGAAACAGTTCATGCAGAAGAGGGAAACCAGGGAAAAGAGAGAGTCGAGGGAAAAGAAGGGAAACAGAGAGTTCATGAAAAAGAGGGAAACCAGGGAAAAGAGAGAGTCGATGGAAAAGAAGGTGGAGAAACAGTTCATGCAGAAGAGGGAAACCAGGAAAAAGAGAGAGTCGAGGGAAAAGAAGGGGAAGAGAGAGTTCATGGAAAAGACGGACGCCATGGAAAAGAGTCATGCGACGGGAAAAGAGCTAAAAGAGAGAGCTAATGCAGAAGAGGGAAACTAGGGAAAAGAGAGAGTCGAGGGGAAAAAAAAGGGAACGAGAAAAATCATGCCGAAGAGGGAAAGCAGGGAAAAGAGAGAGTCGATGGAAAAGAAGGTGGAGAAAGAGTTCATGCAGAAGAGGGAAACCAGGGAAAAGAGAGAGTCGAGGGGAAAAAAAAGGGAACGAGAGAAATCATGCAGAAGAGGGAAGCCAGGGAAAAGAGAGCGTCGAGGGAAAAGAATAGAAAGAGAGAGTTCATGGAAAAGAGGGACGCTAGGGAAAAGAGTCACTTGAGGGGAAAAGAGCTAAAAGAGAGAGTTAATGCAGAAGAGGGAAACTAGGAAAAAGAGAGAGTCGAGGGGAAAAAAAAAGGGAACGAGAAAAATCATGCCGAAGAGGGAAGCCAGGGAAAAGAGAGCGTCGAGGGAAAAGAATAGAAAGAGAGAGTTAATGCAGAAGAGGGAAACCCGGGAAAAGAGAGAGTCGAGGGGAAAAAAGGGGAAGAGAGAGCTCAAGGAAAAGAGGGACGCCGGGGAAAAGAGAGAGTCGGGGGAAAAGAATAGAAAGAGAGAGTTCATGGAAAAGAGGGACGCTAGGGAAAAGAGTCACTTGAGGGGAAAAGAGCTAAAAGAGAGAGGTAATGCAGAAGAGGGAAACCAGGGAAAAGAGAGAGTCGAGGGAAAAGAATAGAAAGAGAGAGTTAATGCAGAAGAGCGAAAACCCGGGAAAAGAGAGAGTCGATGGAAACGAAGGGGAAGAGAGAGCTCAAGGAAAAGAGGGAAGCCGGGGAAAAGAGCGAGTCGAGGGAAAAGAAGGGAAAGAGAGAGTTAATGCAGAAGAGGGACGCCAGGGAAAAGAGTCACTCGAGGGGAAAGGAGCTAAAAGAGACAGGTAATGCAGAAGAGGGAAACCAGGGAAAGGAGAGTGTCGAGGGAAAAGAAGGTGGAGAAAAAGTTCATGCAGAAGAGGGAAACCAGGGAAAAGAGAGAGTCGAGGGAAAAGAATGGAAAGAGAGAGTTAATGCAGAAGAGGAAAACCAGGGAAAAGAGAGAGTCGAGGGAAAAGAAGGGAAACAGAGAGTTCATGAAAAAGAGGGAAACCAGGGAAAAGAGAGAGTCGAGGGAAAAGAATGGAAAGAGAGAGTTAATGCAGAAGAGGAAAACCAGGGAAAAGAGAGAGTCGAGGGAAAAGAAGGGAAACAGAGAGTTCATGAAAAAGAGGGAAACCAGGGAAAAGAGAGAGTCGAGGGAAAAGAATGGAAAGAGAGAGTTAATGCAGAAGAGGGAAACCAGGGAAAAGAGAGAGTCGAGGGAAAAGAAGGGAAACAGAGAGTTCATGAAAAAGAGGGAAACCAGGGAAAAGAGAGAGTCGAGGGAAAAGAATAGAAAGAGAGAGTTAATGCAGAAGAGCGAAAACCCGGGAAAAGAGAGAGTCGATGGAAACGAAGGGGAAGAGAGAGCTCAAGGAAAAGAGGGACGCCGGGGAAAAGAGCGAGTCGAGGGAAAACAAGGGAAAGAGAGAGGTAATGCAGAAGAGGGAAACTAGGGAAAAGAGAGAGTCGAGGGGAAAAAAAATGGAACGAGAAAAATCATGCCGAAGAGGGAAAGCAGGGAAAAGAGAGCGTCGAGGGAATAGAAGGGGAAGAAAGAGTTCATGCAGAAGAGGGAAACCAGGGAAAAGAGAGAGTCGAGGGAAAAGAAGGGAAACAGAGAGTTCATGAAAAAGAGGGAAACCAGGGAAAAGAGAGAGTCGATGGAAAAGAAGGTGGAGAAACAGTTCATGCAGAAGAGGGAAACCAGGAAAAAGAGAGAGTCGAGGGAAAAGAAGGGGAAGAGAGAGTTCATGGAAAAGAGGGACGCCAGGGAAAAGAGTCACTTGAGGGGAAAAGAGCTAAAAGAGAGAGGTAATGCAGAAGAGGGAAACCAGGAAAAAGAGAGAGTCGAGGGAAAAGAATAGAAAGAGAGAGTTAATGCAGAAGAGCGAAACCCGGGAAAAGAGAGAGTCGAGGGAATAGAAGGTGAAGAAAGAGTTCATGCAGAAGAGGGAAGCCAGGGAAAAGAGAGAGTCGAGGGAAAAGAAGGGAAACAGAGAGTTCATGAAAAAGAGGGACGCCACGGCAAAGAGTCATGCGACGGGAAAAGAACTAAAAGAGAGAGGTAATGCAGAAGAGGGAAACTAGGGAAAAGAGAGAGTCGAGGGGAAAAAAAAGGCAACGAGAAAAATCATGCCGAAGAGGGAAAGCAGGGAAAAGAGAGAGTCGATGGAAAAGAAGGTGGAGAAAGAGTTCATGCAGAAGAGGGAAACCAGGGAAAAGAGAGAGTCGAGGGGAAAAAAAGGGAACGAGAGAAATCATGCAGAAGAGGGAAGCCAGGGAAAAGAGAGAGTCGAGGGAAAAGAAGGGGAAGAGAGAGTTCATGGAAAAGAGGGACGCCACGGAAAAGAGTCACTTGAGGGGAAAAGAGCTAAAAGAGAGAGGTAATGCAGAAGAGGGAAACCAGGGAAAAGAGAGAGTCGAGGGAAAAGAATAGAAAGAGAGTTAATGCAGAAGAGCGAAACCCGGCAAAAGAGAGAGTCGATGGAAACGAAGGGGAAGAGAGAGCTCAAGGAAAAGAGGGACGCCGGGGAAAAGAGAGAGTCGGGGGAAAAGAATAGAAAGAGAGAGTTCATGGAAAAGAGGGACGCTAGGGAAAAGAGTCACTTGAGGGGAAAAGAGCTAAAAGAGAGAGGTAATGCAGAAGAGGGAAACTAGGGAAAAGAGAGAGTCGAGGGGAAAGAAAAGGGAACGAGAAAAATCATGCCGAAGAGGGAAGCCAGGGAAAAGAGAGCGTCGAGGGAAAAGAATAGAAAGAGAGAGTTAATGCAGAAGAGGGAAACCCGGGAAAAGAGAGAGTCGAGGGAAAAAAAGGGGAAGAGAGAGCTCAAGGAAAAGAGGGACGCCGGGGAAAAGTGAGAGTCGGGGGAAAAAAATAGAGAGAGAGAGTTCTTGGAAAAGAGGGACGCTAGGGAAAAGAGTCACTTGAGGGGAAAAGAGCTAAAAGAGAGAGGTAATGCAGAAGAGGGAAACCAGGGAAAAGAGAGAGTCGAGGGAATAGAAGGTGAAGAAAGAGTTCATGCAGAAGAGGGAAACCAGGAAAAAGAGAGAGTCGAGGGAAAAGAATAGAAAGAGAGAGTTAATGCAGAAGAGCGAAACCCGGGAAAAGAGAGAGTCGATGGAAATGAAGGGGAAGAGAGAGCTCAAGGAAAAGAGGGACGCCGGGGGAAAGAGCGAGTCGGGGGAAAAGAATAGAAAGAGAGAGTTCATGGAAAAGAGGGACGCTAGGGAAAAGAGTCACTTGAGGGGAAAAGAGCTAAAAGAGAGAGGTAATGCAGAAGAGGGAAACTAGGGAAAAGAGAGAGTCGAGGGGAAAAAAAAGGGAATGAGAAAAATCATGCCGAAGAGGGAAAGCAGGGAAAAGAGAGAGTCGATGGAAAAGAAGGTGGAGAAAGAGTTCATGCAGAAGAGGGAAACCAGGGAAAAGAGAGAGTCGAGGGAAAAGAATAGAAAGAGAGTTAATGCAGAAGAGCGAAACCCGGCAAAAGAGAGAGTCGATGGAAACGAAGGGGAAGAGAGAGCTCAAGGAAAAGAGGGACGCCGGGGAAAAGAGAGAGTCGGGGGAAAAGAATAGAAAGAGAGAGTTCATGGAAAAGAGGGACGCTAGAGAAAAGAGTCACTTGAGGGGAAAAGAGCTAAAAGAGAGAGGTAATGCAGAAGAGGGAAACTAGGGAAAAGAGAGAGTCGAGGGGAAAGAAAAGGGAACGAGAAAAATCACGCCGAAGAGGGAAAGCAGGGAAAAGAGAGAGTCGATGGAAAAGAAGGTGGAGAAAGAGTTCATGCAGAAGAGGGAAACCAGGGAAAAGAGAGAGTCGAGGGAAAAGAAGGGGAAGAGAGAGTTCATGGAAAAGAGGGACGCCACGAAAAAGAGTCATGCGACGGGAAAAGAGCTAAAAGAGAGAGCTAATGCAGAAGAGGGAAACTAGGGAAAAGAGAGAGTCGAGGGGAAAAAAAAGGGAACGAGAAAAATCATGCCGAAGAGGGAAAGCAGGGAAAAGAGAGAGTCGATGGAAAAGAAGGTGGAGAAAGAGTTCATGCAGAAGAGGGAAACCAGGGAAAAGAGAGAGTCGAGGGGAAAAAAAGGGAACGAGAGAAATCATGCAGAAGAGGGAAGCCAGGGAAAAGAGAGAGTCGAGGGAAAAGAAGGGAAACAGAGAGTTCATGAAAAAGAGGGAAACCAGGGAAAAGAGAGAGTCGATGGAAAAGAAGGTGGAGAAACAGTTCATGCAGAAGAGGGAAGCCAGGAAAAAGAGAGAGTCGAGGGAAAAGAAGGGGAAGAGAGAGTTCATTGAAAAGAGGGACGCCAGGGAAAAGAGTCACTTGAGGGGAAAAGAGCTAAAAGAGAGAGGAAATGCAGAAGAGGGAAACCAGGGAAAAGAGAGAGTCGAGGGAAAAGAATAGAAAGAGAGTTAATGCAGAAGAGCGAAACCCGGCAAAAGAGAGAGTCGATGGAAACGAAGGGGAAGAGAGAGCTCAAGGAAAAGAGGGACGCCGGGGAAAAGAGAGAGTCGGGGGAAAAGAATAGAAAGAGAGAGTTCATGGAAAAGAGGGACGCTAGGGAAAAGAGTCACTTGAGGGGAAAAGAGCTAAAAGAGAGAGGTAATGCAGAAGAGGGAAACTAGGGAAAAGAGAGAGTCGAGGGGAAAAAAAAGGGAACGAGAAAAATCATGCCGAAGAGGGAAAGCAGGGAAAAGAGAGAGTCGATGGAAAAGAAGGTGGAGAAAGAGTTCATGCAGAAGAGGGAAACCAGGGAAAAGAGAGAGTCGAGGGAAAAGAATAGAAAGAGAGAGTTAATGCAGAAGAGCGAAACCCGGGAAAAGAGAGAGTCGATGGAAATGAAGGTGAAGAAAGAGTTCATGCAGAAGAGGGAAGCCAGGGAAAAGAGAGAGTCGAGGGAAAAGAAGGGAAACAGAGAGTTCATGAAAAAGAGGGAAACCAGGGAAAAGAGAGAGTCGATGGAAAAGAAGGTGGAGAAACAGTTCATGCAGAAGAGGGACACCAGGAAAAAGAGAGAGTCGAGGGAAAAGAATAGAAAGAGAGAGTTAATGCAGAAGAGGGACGCCAGGGAAAAGAGTCACTCGAGGGGAAAAGAGCTAAAAGAGACAGGTAATGCAGAAGAGGGAAACCAGGGAAAAGAGAGAGTCGAGGGAATAGAAGGGGAAGAAAGAGTTCATGCAGAAGAGGGAAACCAGGGAAAAGAGAGAGTCGAGGGAAAAGAAGGGAAACAGAGAGTTCATGAAAAAGAGGGAAACCAGGGAAAAGAGAGAGTCGATGGAAAAGAAGGTGGAGAAACAGTTCATGCAGAAGAGGGAAACCAGGAAAAAGAGAGAGTCGAGGGAAAAGAAGGGGAAGAGAGAGTTCATGGAAAAGAGGGACGCCAGGGAAAAGAGTCACTTGAGGGGAAAAGAGCTAAAAGAGAGAGGTAATACAGAAGAGGGAAACCAGGGAAAAGAGAGAGTCGAGGGAAAAGAATAGAAAGAGAGAGTTAATGCAGAAGAGCGAAACCCGGGAAAAGAGAGAGTCGAGGGAATAGAAGGTGAAGAAAGAGTTCATGCAGAAGAGGGAAGCCAGGGAAAAGAGAGAGTCGAGGGAAAAGAAGGGAAACAGAGAGTTCATGAAAAAGAGGGAAACCAGGGAAAAGAGAGAGTCGATGGAAAAGAAGGTGGAGAAACAGTTCATGCAGAAGAGGGAAACCAGGAAAAAGAGAGAGTCGAGGGAAAAGAAGGGGAAGAGAGAGTTCATGGAAAAGAGGGACGCCACGGCAAAGAGTCATGCGACGGGAAAAGAGCTAAAAGAGAGAGCTAATGCAGAAGAGGGAAACTAGGGAAAAGAGAGAGTCGAGGGGAAAAAAAAGGCAACGAGAAAAATCATGCAGAAGAGGGAAAGCAGGGAAAAGAGAGAGTCGATGGAAAAGAAGGTGGAGAAAGAGTTCATGCAGAAGAGGGAAACCAGGGAAAAGAGAGAGTCGAGGGGAAAAAAAGGGAACGAGAGAAATCATGCAGAAGAGGGAAGCCAGGGAAAAGAGAGAGTCGAGGGAAAAGAAGGGAAACAGAGAGTTCATGAAAAAGAGGGAAACCAGGGAAAAGAGAGAGTCGATGGAAAAGAAGGTGGAGAAACAGTTCATGCAGAAGAGGGAAACCAGGAAAAAGAGAGAGTCGAGGGAAAAGAAGGGGAAGAGAGAGTTCATGGAAAAGAGGGACGCCACGGAAAAGAGTCACTTGAGGGGAAAAGAGCTAAAAGAGAGAGGTAATGCAGAAGAGGGAAACCAGGGAAAAGAGAGAGTCGAGGGGAAAAAAAAAGGGAACGAGAAAAATCATGCCGAAGAGGGAAGCCAGGGAAAAGAGAGCGTCGAGGGAAAAGAATAGAAAGAGAGAGTTAATGCAGAAGAGGGACGCCAGGGAAAAGAGTCACTCGAGGGGAAAGGAGCTAAAAGAGACAGGTAATGCAGAAGAGGGAAACCAGGGAAAGGAGAGTGTCGAGGGAAAAGAAGGTGGAGAAAAAGTTCATGCAGAAGAGGGAAACCAGGGAAAAGAGAGAGTCGAGGGAAAAGAATGGAAAGAGAGAGTTAATGCAGAAGAGGAAAACCAGGGAAAAGAGAGAGTCGAGGGAAAAGAAGGGAAACAGAGAGTTCATGAAAAAGAGGGAAACCAGGGAAAAGAGAGAGTCGAGGGAAAAGAATGGAAAGAGAGAGTTAATGCAGAAGAGGGAAACCAGGGAAAAGAGAGAGTCGAGGGAAAAGAAGGGAAACAGAGAGTTCATGAAAAAGAGGGAAACCAGGGAAAAGAGAGAGTCGATGGAAACGAAGGGGAAGAGAGAGCTCAAGGAAAAGAGGGACGCCGGGGAAAAGAGCGAGTCGAGGGAAAACAAGGGAAAGAGAGAGTTAATGCAGAAGAGGGACGCCAGGGAAAAGAGAGAGTCGAGGGAAAAGAAGGGGAAGAGAGAGTTCATTGAAAAGAGGGACGCCAGGGAAAAGAGTCACTTGAGGGGAAAAGAGCTAAAAGAGAGAGGAAATGCAGAAGAGGGAAACCAGGGAAAAGAGAGAGTCGAGGGAAAAGAATAGAAAGAGAGTTAATGCAGAAGAGCGAAACCCGGCAAAAGAGAGAGTCGATGGAAACGAAGGGGAAGAGAGAGCTCAAGGAAAAGAGGGACGCCGGGGAAAAGAGAGAGTCGGGGGAAAAGAATAGAAAGAGAGAGTTCATGGAAAAGAGGGACGCTAGGGAAAAGAGTCACTTGAGGGGAAAAGAGCTAAAAGAGAGAGGTAATGCAGAAGAGGGAAACTAGGGAAAAGAGAGAGTCGAGGGGAAAAAAAAGGGAACGAGAAAAATCATGCCGAAGAGGGAAAGCAGGGAAAAGAGAGAGTCGATGGAAAAGAAGGTGGAGAAAGAGTTCATGCAGAAGAGGGAAACCAGGGAAAAGAGAGAGTCGATGGAAAAGAAGGTGGAGAAACAGTTCATGCAGAAGAGGGAAGCCAGGAAAAAGAGAGAGTCGAGGGAAAAGAAGGGGAAGAGAGAGTTCATTGAAAAGAGGGACGCCAGGGAAAAGAGTCACTTGAGGGGAAAAGAGCTAAAAGAGAGAGGAAATGCAGAAGAGGGAAACCAGGGAAAAGAGAGAGTCGAGGGAAAAGAATAGAAAGAGAGTTAATGCAGAAGAGCGAAACCCGGCAAAAGAGAGAGTCGATGGAAACGAAGGGGAAGAGAGAGCTCAAGGAAAAGAGGGACGCCGGGGAAAAGAGAGAGTCGGGGGAAAAGAATAGAAAGAGAGAGTTCATGGAAAAGAGGGACGCTAGGGAAAAGAGTCACTTGAGGGGAAAAGAGCTAAAAGAGAGAGGTAATGCAGAAGAGGGAAACTAGGGAAAAGAGAGAGTCGAGGGGAAAAAAAAGGGAACGAGAAAAATCATGCCGAAGAGGGAAAGCAGGGAAAAGAGAGAGTCGATGGAAAAGAAGGTGGAGAAAGAGTTCATGCAGAAGAGGGAAACCAGGGAAAAGAGAGAGTCGAGGGAAAAGAATAGAAAGAGAGAGTTAATGCAGAAGAGCGAAACCCGGGAAAAGAGAGAGTCGATGGAAATGAAGGTGAAGAAAGAGTTCATGCAGAAGAGGGAAGCCAGGGAAAAGAGAGAGTCGAGGGAAAAGAAGGGAAACAGAGAGTTCATGAAAAAGAGGGAAACCAGGGAAAAGAGAGAGTCGATGGAAAAGAAGGTGGAGAAACAGTTCATGCAGAAGAGGGACACCAGGAAAAAGAGAGAGTCGAGGGAAAAGAATAGAAAGAGAGAGTTAATGCAGAAGAGGGACGCCAGGGAAAAGAGTCACTCGAGGGGAAAAGAGCTAAAAGAGACAGGTAATGCAGAAGAGGGAAACCAGGGAAAAGAGAGAGTCGAGGGAATAGAAGGGGAAGAAAGAGTTCATGCAGAAGAGGGAAACCAGGGAAAAGAGAGAGTCGAGGGAAAAGAAGGGAAACAGAGAGTTCATGAAAAAGAGGGAAACCAGGGAAAAGAGAGAGTCGATGGAAAAGAAGGTGGAGAAACAGTTCATGCAGAAGAGGGAAACCAGGAAAAAGAGAGAGTCGAGGGAAAAGAAGGGGAAGAGAGAGTTCATGGAAAAGAGGGACGCCAGGGAAAAGAGTCACTTGAGGGGAAAAGAGCTAAAAGAGAGAGGTAATACAGAAGAGGGAAACCAGGGAAAAGAGAGAGTCGAGGGAAAAGAATAGAAAGAGAGAGTTAATGCAGAAGAGCGAAACCCGGGAAAAGAGAGAGTCGAGGGAATAGAAGGTGAAGAAAGAGTTCATGCAGAAGAGGGAAGCCAGGGAAAAGAGAGAGTCGAGGGAAAAGAAGGGAAACAGAGAGTTCATGAAAAAGAGGGAAACCAGGGAAAAGAGAGAGTCGATGGAAAAGAAGGTGGAGAAACAGTTCATGCAGAAGAGGGAAACCAGGAAAAAGAGAGAGTCGAGGGAAAAGAAGGGGAAGAGAGAGTTCATGGAAAAGAGGGACGCCACGGCAAAGAGTCATGCGACGGGAAAAGAGCTAAAAGAGAGAGCTAATGCAGAAGAGGGAAACTAGGGAAAAGAGAGAGTCGAGGGGAAAAAAAAGGCAACGAGAAAAATCATGCAGAAGAGGGAAAGCAGGGAAAAGAGAGAGTCGATGGAAAAGAAGGTGGAGAAAGAGTTCATGCAGAAGAGGGAAACCAGGGAAAAGAGAGAGTCGAGGGGAAAAAAAGGGAACGAGAGAAATCATGCAGAAGAGGGAAGCCAGGGAAAAGAGAGAGTCGAGGGAAAAGAAGGGAAACAGAGAGTTCATGAAAAAGAGGGAAACCAGGGAAAAGAGAGAGTCGATGGAAAAGAAGGTGGAGAAACAGTTCATGCAGAAGAGGGAAACCAGGAAAAAGAGAGAGTCGAGGGAAAAGAAGGGGAAGAGAGAGTTCATGGAAAAGAGGGACGCCACGGAAAAGAGTCACTTGAGGGGAAAAGAGCTAAAAGAGAGAGGTAATGCAGAAGAGGGAAACCAGGGAAAAGAGAGAGTCGAGGGGAAAAAAAAAGGGAACGAGAAAAATCATGCCGAAGAGGGAAGCCAGGGAAAAGAGAGCGTCGAGGGAAAAGAATAGAAAGAGAGAGTTAATGCAGAAGAGGGAAACCCGGGAAAAGAGAGAGTCGAGGGAAACAAAGGGGAAGAGAGAGCTCAAGGAAAAGAGGGACGCCGGGGAAAAGAGAGAGTCGATGGAAAAGAAGGTGGAGAAAGAGTTCATGAAAAAGAGGGAAACCAGGGAAAAGAGAGAGTCGATGGAAAAGAAGGTGGAGAAACAGTTCATGCAGAAGAGGGAAACCAGGAAAAAGAGAGAGTCGAGGGAAAAGAAGGGGAAGAGAGAGTTCATTGAAAAGAGGGACGCCAGGGAAAAGAGTCACTTGAGGGGAAAAGAGCTAAAAGAGAGAGGAAATGCAGAAGAGGGAAACCAGGGAAAAGAGAGAGTCGAGGGAAAAGAATAGAAAGAGAGTTAATGCAGAAGAGCGAAACCCGGCAAAAGAGAGAGTCGATGGAAACGAAGGGGAAGAGAGAGCTCAAGGAAAAGAGGGACGCCGGGGAAAAGAGAGAGTCGGGGGAAAAGAATAGAAAGAGAGAGTTCATGGAAAAGAGGGACGCTAGGGAAAAGAGTCACTTGAGGGGAAAAGAGCTAAAAGAGAGAGGTAATGCAGAAGAGGGAAACTAGGGAAAAGAGAGAGTCGAGGGGAAAAAAAAGGGAACGAGAAAAATCATGCCGAAGAGGGAAAGCAGGGAAAAGAGAGAGTCGATGGAAAAGAAGGTGGAGAAAGAGTTCATGCAGAAGAGGGAAACCAGGGAAAAGAGAGAGTCGAGGGAAAAGAATAGAAAGAGAGAGTTAATGCAGAAGAGCGAAACCCGGGAAAAGAGAGAGTCGATGGAAATGAAGGTGAAGAAAGAGTTCATGCAGAAGAGGGAAGCCAGGGAAAAGAGAGAGTCGAGGGAAAAGAAGGGAAACAGAGAGTTCATGAAAAAGAGGGAAACCAGGGAAAAGAGAGAGTCGATGGAAAAGAAGGTGGAGAAACAGTTCATGCAGAAGAGGGACACCAGGAAAAAGAGAGAGTCGAGGGAAAAGAATAGAAAGAGAGAGTTAATGCAGAAGAGGGACGCCAGGGAAAAGAGTCACTCGAGGGGAAAAGAGCTAAAAGAGACAGGTAATGCAGAAGAGGGAAACCAGGGAAAAGAGAGAGTCGAGGGAATAGAAGGGGAAGAAAGAGTTCATGCAGAAGAGGGAAACCAGGGAAAAGAGAGAGTCGAGGGAAAAGAAGGGAAACAGAGAGTTCATGAAAAAGAGGGAAACCAGGGAAAAGAGAGAGTCGATGGAAAAGAAGGTGGAGAAACAGTTCATGCAGAAGAGGGAAACCAGGAAAAAGAGAGAGTCGAGGGAAAAGAAGGGGAAGAGAGAGTTCATGGAAAAGAGGGACGCCAGGGAAAAGAGTCACTTGAGGGGAAAAGAGCTAAAAGAGAGAGGTAATACAGAAGAGGGAAACCAGGGAAAAGAGAGAGTCGAGGGAAAAGAATAGAAAGAGAGAGTTAATGCAGAAGAGCGAAACCCGGGAAAAGAGAGAGTCGAGGGAATAGAAGGTGAAGAAAGAGTTCATGCAGAAGAGGGAAGCCAGGGAAAAGAGAGAGTCGAGGGAAAAGAAGGGAAACAGAGAGTTCATGAAAAAGAGGGAAACCAGGGAAAAGAGAGAGTCGATGGAAAAGAAGGTGGAGAAACAGTTCATGCAGAAGAGGGAAACCAGGAAAAAGAGAGAGTCGAGGGAAAAGAAGGGGAAGAGAGAGTTCATGGAAAAGAGGGACGCCACGGAAAAGAGTCATGCGACGGGAAAAGAGCTAAAAGAGAGAGCTAATGCAGAAGAGGGAAACTAGGGAAAAGAGAGAGTCGAGGGGAAAAAAAAGGCAACGAGAAAAATCATGCAGAAGAGGGAAAGCAGGGAAAAGAGAGAGTCGATGGAAAAGAAGGTGGAGAAAGAGTTCATGCAGAAGAGGGAAACCAGGGAAAAGAGAGAGTCGAGGGGAAAAAAAGGGAACGAGAGAAATCATGCAGAAGAGGGAAGCCAGGGAAAAGAGAGAGTCGAGGGAAAAGAAGGGAAACAGAGAGTTCATGAAAAAGAGGGAAACCAGGGAAAAGAGAGAGTCGATGGAAAAGAAGGTGGAGAAACAGTTCATGCAGAAGAGGGAAACCAGGAAAAAGAGAGAGTCGAGGGAAAAGAAGGGGAAGAGAGAGTTCATGGAAAAGAGGGACGCCACGGAAAAGAGTCACTTGAGGGGAAAAGAGCTAAAAGAGAGAGGTAATGCAGAAGAGGGAAACCAGGGAAAAGAGAGAGTCGAGGGGAAAAAAAAAGGGAACGAGAAAAATCATGCCGAAGAGGGAAGCCAGGGAAAAGAGAGCGTCGAGGGAAAAGAATAGAAAGAGAGAGTTAATGCAGAAGAGGGAAACCCGGGAAAAGAGAGAGTCGAGGGAAACAAAGGGGAAGAGAGAGCTCAAGGAAAAGAGGGACGCCGGGGAAAAGAGAGAGTCGGGGGAAAAGAATAGAAAGAGAGAGTTCATGGAAAAGAGGGACGCTAGGGAAAAGAGTCACTTGAGGGGAAAAGAGCTAAAAGAGAGAGGTAATGCAGAAGAGGGAAACCAGGGAAAAGAGAGAGTCGAGGGAAAAGAATAGAAAGAGAGAGTTAATGCAGAAGAGCGAAAACCCGGGAAAAGAGAGAGTCGATGGAAACGAAGGGGAAGAGAGAGCTCAAGGAAAAGAGGGACGCCGGGGAAAAGAGCGAGTCGAGGGAAAAGAAGGGAAAGAGAGAGTTAATGCAGAAGAGGGACGCCAGGGAAAAGAGTCACTCGAGGGGAAAGGAGCTAAAAGAGACAGGTAATGCAGAAGAGGGAAACCAGGGAAAGGAGAGTGTCGAGGGAAAAGAAGGTGGAGAAAAAGTTCATGCAGAAGAGGGAAACCAGGGAAAAGAGAGAGTCGAGGGAAAAGAATGGAAAGAGAGAGTTAATGCAGAAGAGGGAAACCAAGGAAAAGAGAGAGTCGAGGGAAAAGAAGGGAAACAGAGAGTTCATGAAAAAGAGGGAAACCAGGGAAAAGAGAGAGTCGAGGGAAAAGAATGGAAAGAGAGAGTTAATGCAGAAGAGGGAAACCAGGGAAAAGAGAGAGTCGAGGGAAAAGAAGGGAAACAGAGAGTTCATGAAAAAGAGGGAAACCAGGGAAAAGAGAGAGTCGATGGAAACGAAGGGGAAGAGAGAGCTCAAGGAAAAGAGGGACGCCGGGGAAAAGAGTCACTTGAGGGGAAAAGAGCTAAAAGAGAGAGGTAATGCAGAAGAGGGAAACTAGGGAAAAGAGAGAGTCGAGGGGAAAAAAAAGGGAACGAGAAAAATCATGCCGAAGAGGGAAAGCAGGGAAAAGAGAGAGTCGATGGAAAAGAAGGTGGAGAAAGAGTTCATGCAGAAGAGGGAAACCAGGGAAAAGAGAGAGTCGAGGGGAAAAAAAAGGGAACGAGAGAAATCATGCAGAAGAGGGAAGCCAGGGAAAAGAGAGCGTCGAGGGAAAAGAATAGAAAGAGAGAGTTAATGCAGAAAAGGGAAACCCGGGAAAAGAGAAAGTCGAGGGAAAAAAAGGGGAAGAGAGAGCTCAAGGAAAAGAGGGACGCCGGGGAAAAGTGAGAGTCGAGGGAAAAGAATAGAGAGAGAGAGTTCATGGAAAAGAGGGACGCTAGGGAAAAGAGTCACTTGAGGGGAAAAGAGCTAAAAGAGAGACGTAATGCAGAAGACGGAAACCAGGGAAAAGAGAGAGTGGAGGGAATAGAAGGTGAAGAAAGAGTTCATGCAGAAGAGGGAAACCAGGAAAAAGAGAGAGTCGAGGGAAAAGAATAGAAAGAGAGAGTTAATGCAGAAGAGCGAAACCCGGGAAAAGAGAGAGTCGATGGAAATGAAGGGGAAGAGAGAGCTCAAGGAAAAGAGGGACGCCGGGGAAAAGAGCGAGTCGAGGGAAAAGAAGGGAAAGAGAGAGTTAATGCAGAAGAGGGACGCCAGGGAAAAGAGTCACTCGAGGGGAAAAGAGCTAAAAGAGACAGGTAATGCAGAAGAGGGAAACCAGGGAAAAGAGAGAGTCGAGGGAATAGAAGGTGAAGAAAGAGTTCATGCAGAAGAGGGAAACCAGGGAAAAGAGAGAGTCGAGGGAAAAGAAGGGAAACAGAGAGTTCATGAAAAAGAGGGAAACCAGGGAAAAGAGAGAGTCGATGGAAAAGAAGGTGGAGAAACAGTTCATGCAGAAGAGGGAAACCAGGAAAAAGAGAGAGTCGAGGGAAAAGAAGGGGAAGAGAGAGTTCATGGAAAAGAGGGACGCCAGGGAAAAGAGTCACTTGAGGGGAAAAGAGCTAAAAGAGAGAGGTAATGCAGAAGAGGGAAACCAGGGAAAAGAGAGAGTCGAGGGAATAGAAGGTGCAGAAAGAGTTCATGCAGAAGAGGGAAACCAGGAAAAAGAGAGAGTCGAGGGAAAAGAACAGAAAGAGAGAGTTAATGCAGAAGAGCGAAACCCGGGAAAAGAGAGAGTCGAGGGAATAGAAGGTGAAGAAAGAGTTCATGCAGAAGAGGGAAGCCAGGGAAAAGAGAGAGTCGAGGGAAAAGAAGGGAAACAGAGAGTTCATGAAAAAGAGGGACACCACGGCAAAGAGTCATGCGACGGGAAAAGAGCTAAAAGAGAGAGGTAATGCAGAAGAGGGAAACTAGGGAAAAGAGAGAGTCGAGGGGAAAAAAAAGGCAACGAGAAAAATCATGCCGAAGAGGGAAAGCAGGGAAAAGAGAGAGTCGATGGAAAAGAAGGTGGAGAAAGAGTTCATGCAGAAGAGGGAAACCAGGGAAAAGAGAGAGTCGAGGGGAAAAAAAGGGAACGAGAGAAATCATGCAGAAGAGGGAAGCCAGGGAAAAGAGAGAGTCGAGGGAAAAGAAGGGAAACAGACAGTTCATGAAAAAGAGGGAAACCAGGGAAAAGAGAGAGTCGATGGAAAAGAAGGTGGAGAAACAGTTCATGCAGAAGAGGGAAACCAGGAAAAAGAGAGAGTCGAGGGAAAAGAAGGGGAAGAGAGAGTTCATGGAAAAGAGGGACGCCACGGAAAAGAGTCACTTGAGGGGAAAAGAGCTAAAAGAGAGAGGTAATGCAGAAGAGGGAAACCAGGGAAAAGAGAGAGTCGAGGGAAAAGAATAGAAAGAGAGTTAATGCAGAAGAGCGAAACCCGGCAAAAGAGAGAGTCGATGGAAACGAAGGGGAAGAGAGAGCTCAAGGAAAAGAGGGACGCCGGGGAAAAGAGAGAGTCGGGGGAAAAGAATAGAAAGAGAGAGTTCATGGAAAAGAGGGACGCTAGGGAAAAGAGTCACTTGAGGGGAAAAGAGCTAAAAGAGAGAGGTAATGCAGAAGAGGGAAACTAGGGAAAAGAGAGAGTCGAGGGGAAAGAAAAGGGAACGAGAAAAATCACGCCGAAGAGGGAAGCCAGGGAAAAGAGAGAGTCGAGGGAAAAGAATAGAAAGAGAGAGTTAATGCAGAAGAGGGAAACCCGGGAAAAGAGAGAGTCGAGGGAAAAAAAGGGGAAGAGAGAGCTCAAGGAAAAGAGGGACGCCGGGGAAAAGTGAGAGTCGGGGGAAAAAAATAGAGAGAGAGAGTTCTTGGAAAAGAGGGACACTAGGGAAAAGAGTCACTTGAGGGGAAAAGAGCTAAAAGAGAGAGGTAATGCAGAAGAGGGAAACCAGGGAAAAGAGAGAGTCGAGGGAATAGAAGGTGAAGAAAGAGTTCATGCAGAAGAGGGAAACCAGGAAAAAGAGAGAGTCGAGGGAAAAGAATAGAAAGAGAGAGTTAATGCAGAAGAGCGAAACCCGGGAAAAGAGAGAGTCGATGGAAATGAAGGGGAAGAGAGAGCTCAAGGAAAAGAGGGACGCCGGGGAAAAGAGCGAGTCGGGGGAAAAGAATAGAAAGAGAGAGTTCATGGAAAAGAGGGACGCTAGGGAAAAGAGTCACTTGAGGGGAAAAGAGCTAAAAGAGAGAGGTAATGCAGAAGAGGGAAACTAGGGAAAAGAGAGAGTCGAGGGGAAAAAAAAGGGAATGAGAAAAATCATGCCGAAGAGGGAAAGCAGGGAAAAGAGAGAGTCGACGGAAAAGAAGGTGGAGAAAGAGTTCATGCAGAAGAGGGAAACCAGGGAAAAGAGAGAGTCGAGGGAAAAGAATAGAAAGAGAGTTAATGCAGAAGAGCGAAACCCGGCAAAAGAGAGAGTCGATGGAAACGAAGGGGAAGAGAGAGCTCAAGGAAAAGAGGGACGCCGGGGAAAAGAGAGAGTCGGGGGAAAAGAATAGAAAGAGAGAGTTCATGGAAAAGAGGGACGCTAGGGAAAAGAGTCACTTGAGGGGAAAAGAGCTAAAAGAGAGAGGTAATGCAGAAGAGGGAAACTAGGGAAAAGAGAGAGTCGAGGGGAAAGAAAAGGGAACGAGAAAAATCATGCCGAAGAGGGAAGCCAGGGAAAAGAGAGCGTCGAGGGAAAAGAATAGAAAGAGAGAGTTAATGCAGAAGAGGGAAACCCGGGAAAAGAGAGAGTCGAGGGAAAAAAAGGGGAAGAGAGAGCTCAAGGAAAAGAGGGACGCCGGGGAAAAGAGAGAGCCGGGGAAAAAAATAGAGAGAGAGAGTTCTTGGAAAAGAGGGACACTAGGGAAAAGAGTCACTTGAGGGGAAAAGAGCTAAAAGAGAGAGGTAATGCAGAAGAGGGAAACCAGGGAAAAGAGAGAGTCGAGGGAACAGAAGGTGAAGAAAGAGTTCATGCAGAAGAGGGAAACCAGGAAAAAGAGAGAGTCGAGGGAAAAGAATAGAAAGAGAGAGTTAATGCAGAAGAGCGAAACCCGGGAAAAGAGAGAGTCGATGGAAATGAAGGGGAAGAGAGAGTTCATGGAAAAGAGGGACGCCAGGGAAAAGAGAGAGTCGATGGAAACGAAGGGGAAGAGAGAGCTCAAGGAAAAGAGGGACGCCGGGGAAAAGAGCGAGTCGAGGGAAAACAAGGGAAAGAGAGAGTTAATGCAGAAGAGGGACGCCAGGGAAAAGAGTCACTTGAGGGGAAAAGAGCTAAAAGAGAGAGGTAATGCAGAAGAGGGAAACTAGGGAAAAGAGAGAGTCGAGGGGAAAAAAAAGGGAACGAGAAAAATCATGCCGAAGAGGGAAAGCAGGGAAAAGAGAGAGTCGATGGAAAAGAAGGTGGAGAAAGAGTTCATGCAGAAGAGGGAAACCAGGGAAAAGAGAGAGTCGAGGGGAAAAAAAAGGGAACGAGAGAAATCATGCAGAAGAGGGAAGCCAGGGAAAAGAGAGCGTCGAGGGAAAAGAATAGAAAGAGAGAGTTAATGCAGAAAAGGGAAACCCGGGAAAAGAGAGAGTCGAGGGAAAAAAAGGGGAAGAGAGAGCTCAAGGAAAAGAGGGACGCCGGGGAAAAGTGAGAGTCGAGGGAAAAGAATAGAGAGAGAGAGTTCATGGAAAAGAGGGACGCTAGGGAAAAGAGTCACTTGAGGGGAAAAGAGCTAAAAGAGAGACGTAATGCAGAAGACGGAAACCAGGGAAAAGAGAGAGTGGAGGGAATAGAAGGTGAAGAAAGAGTTCATGCAGAAGAGGGAAACCAGGAAAAAGAGAGAGTCGAGGGAAAAGAATAGAAAGAGAGAGTTAATGCAGAAGAGCGAAACCCGGGAAAAGAGAGAGTCGATGGAAATGAAGGGGAAGAGAGAGCTCAAGGAAAAGAGGGACGCCGGGGAAAAGAGCGAGTCGAGGGAAAAGAAGGGAAAGAGAGAGTTAATGCAGAAGAGGGACGCCAGGGAAAAGAGTCACTCGAGGGGAAAAGAGCTAAAAGAGACAGGTAATGCAGAAGAGGGAAACCAGGGAAAAGAGAGAGTCGAGGGAATAGAAGGTGAAGAAAGAGTTCATGCAGAAGAGGGAAACCAGGGAAAAGAGAGAGTCGAGGGAAAAGAAGGGAAACAGAGAGTTCATGAAAAAGAGGGAAACCAGGGAAAAGAGAGAGTCGATGGAAAAGAAGGTGGAGAAACAGTTCATGCAGAAGAGGGAAACCAGGAAAAAGAGAGAGTCGAGGGAAAAGAAGGGGAAGAGAGAGTTCATGGAAAAGAGGGACGCCAGGGAAAAGAGTCACTTGAGGGGAAAAGAGCTAAAAGAGAGAGGTAATGCAGAAGAGGGAAACCAGGGAAAAGAGAGAGTCGAGGGAATAGAAGGTGAAGAAAGAGTTCATGCAGAAGAGGGAAACCAGGAAAAAGAGAGAGTCGAGGGAAAAGAATAGAAAGAGAGAGTTAATGCAGAAGAGCGAAACCCGGGAAAAGAGAGAGTCGAGGGAATAGAAGGTGAAGAAAGAGTTCATGCAGAAGAGGGAAGCCAGGGAAAAGAGAGAGTCGAGGGAAAAGAAGGGAAACAGAGAGTTCATGAAAAAGAGGGACGCCACGGCAAAGAGTCATGCGACGGGAAAAGAGCTAAAAGAGAGAGGTAATGCAGAAGAGGGAAACTAGGGAAAAGAGAGAGTCGAGGGGAAAAAAAAGGCAACGAGAAAAATCATGCCGAAGAGGGAAAGCAGGGAAAAGAGAGAGTCGATGGAAAAGAAGGTGGAGAAAGAGTTCATGCAGAAGAGGGAAACCAGGGAAAAGAGAGAGTCGAGGGGAAAAAAAGGGAACGAGAGAAATCATGCAGAAGAGGGAAGCCAGGGAAAAGAGAGAGTCGAGGGAAAAGAAGGGAAACAGAGAGTTCATGAAAAAGAGGGAAACCAGGGAAAAGAGAGAGTCGAGGGGAAAAAAAAGGGAATGAGAAAAATCATGCCGAAGAGGGAAAGCAGGGAAAAGAGAGAGTCGATGGAAAAGAAGGTGGAGAAAGAGTTCATGCAGAAGAGGGAAACCAGGAAAAAGAGAGAGTCGAGGGAAAAGAAGGGGAAGAGAGAGTTCATGGAAAAGAGGGACGCCAGGGAAAAGAGTCACTTGAGGGGAAAAGAGCTAAAAGAGAGAGGTAATGCAGAAGAGGGAAACCAGGGAAAAGAGAGAGTCGAGGGAAAAGAATAGAAAGAGAGTTAATGCAGAAGAGCGAAACCCGGCAAAAGAGAGAGTTGATGGAACGAAGGGGAAGAGAGAGCTCAAGGAAAAGAGGGACGCCGGGGAAAAGAGAGAGTCGGGGGAAAAGAATAGAAAGACAGAGTTCATGGAAAAGAGGGACGCTAGGGAAAAGAGTCACTTGAGGGGAAAAGAGCTAAAAGAGAGAGGTAATGCAGAAGAGGGAAACCAGGAAAAAGAGAGAGTCGAGGGGAAAAAAAAGGGAATGAGAAAAATCATGCCGAAGAGGGAAGCCAGGGAAAAGAGAGCGTCGAGGGAAAAGAATAGAAAGAGAGAGTTAATGCAGAAGAGGGAAACCCGGGAAAAGAGAGAGTCGAGGGAAAAAAAGGGGAAGAGAGAGCTCAAGGAAAAGAGGGACCCCGGGGAAAAGTGAGAGTCGGGGAAAAGAACAGAGAGAGTGAGTTCATGGAAAAGAGGGACGCTAGGGAAAAGAGTCACTTGAGGGGAAAAGAGCTAAAAGAGAGAGGTAATGCAGAAGAGGGAAACCCGGGAAAAGAGAGAGTCGAGGGAAAAAAAGGGGAAGAGAGAGCTCAAGGAAAAGAGGGACCCCGGGGAAAAGTGAGAGTCGGGGAAAAGAACAGAGAGAGTGAGTTCATGGAAAAGAGGGACGCTAGGGAAAAGAGTCACTTGAGGGGAAAAGAGCTAAAAGAGAGAGGTGATGCAGAAGAGGGAAACCAGGGAAAAGAGAGAGTCGAGGGAATAGAAGGTGAAGAAAGAGTTCATGCAGAAGAGGGAAACCAGGAAAAAGAGAGAGTCGAGGGAAAAGAAGGGAAACAGAGAGTTCATGAAAAAGAGGGAAACCAGGGAAAAGAGAGAGTCGATGGAAAAGAAGGTGGAGAAAGAGTTAATGCAGAAGAGGGAAACGAGGGAAAAGAGAGAGTCGAGGGAAAAGAATAGAAAGAGAGTTAATGCAGAAGAGCGAAACCCGGCAAAAGTGAGAGTCGATGGAAACGAAGGGGAAGAGAGAGCTCAGGGAAAAGAGGGACGCCGGGGAAAAGAGAGAGTCGGGGGAAAAGAATAGAAAGAGAGAGTTCATGGAAAAGAGGGACGCTAGGGAAAAGAGTCACTTGAGGGGAAAAGAGCTAAAAGAGAGAGGTAATGCAGAAGAGGGAAACCAGGGAAAAGAGAGAGTCGAGGGAAAAGAATAGAAAGAGAGTTAATGCAGAAGAGCGAAACCCGGCAAAAGTGAGAGTCGATGGAAACGAAGGGGAAGAGAGAGCTCAGGGAAAAGAGGGACGCCGGGGAAAAGAGAGAGTCGGGGGAAAAGAATAGAAAGAGAGAGTTCATGGAAAAGAGGGACGCTAGGGAAAAGAGTCACTTGAGGGGAAAAGAGCTAAAAGAGAGAGGTAATGCAGAAGAGGGAAACTAGGGAAAAGAGAGAGTCGAGGGGAAAAAAAAGGGAACGAGAAAAATCATGCCGAAGAGGGAAACCAGGGAAAAGAGAGAGTCGATGGAAAAGAAGGTGGAGAAACAGTTCATGCAGAAGAGGGAAACCAGGAAAAAGAGAGAGTCGAGGGAAAAGAAGGGGAAGAGAGAGTTCATGGAAAAGAGGGACGCCAGGGAAAAGAGAGAGTCGATGGAAACGAAGGGGAAGAGAGAGCTCAAGGAAAAGAGGGACGCCGGGGAAAAGAGCGAGTCGAGGGAAAACAAGGGAAAGAGAGAGTTAATGCAGAAGAGGGACGCCAGGGAAAAGAGTCACTTGAGGGGAAAAGAGCTAAAAGAGAGAGGTAATGCAGAAGAGGGAAACTAGGGAAAAGAGAGAGTCGAGGGGAAAAAAAAGGGAACGAGAAAAATCATGCCGAAGAGGGAAAGCAGGGAAAAGAGAGAGTCGATGGAAAAGAAGGTGGAGAAAGAGTTCATGCAGAAGAGGGAAACCAGGGAAAAGAGAGAGTCGAGGGGAAAAAAAAGGGAACGAGAGAAATCATGCAGAAGAGGGAAGCCAGGGAAAAGAGAGCGTCGAGGGAAAAGAATAGAAAGAGAGAGTTAATGCAGAAAAGGGAAACCCGGGAAAAGAGAGAGTCGAGGGAAAAAAAGGGGAAGAGAGAGCTCAAGGAAAAGAGGGACGCCGGGGAAAAGTGAGAGTCGAGGGAAAAGAATAGAGAGAGAGAGTTCATGGAAAAGAGGGACGCTAGGGAAAAGAGTCACTTGAGGGGAAAAGAGCTAAAAGAGAGACGTAATGCAGAAGACGGAAACCAGGGAAAAGAGAGAGTGGAGGGAATAGAAGGTGAAGAAAGAGTTCATGCAGAAGAGGGAAACCAGGAAAAAGAGAGAGTCGAGGGAAAAGAATAGAAAGAGAGAGTTAATGCAGAAGAGCGAAACCCGGGAAAAGAGAGAGTCGATGGAAATGAAGGGGAAGAGAGAGCTCAAGGAAAAGAGGGACGCCGGGGAAAAGAGCGAGTCGAGGGAAAAGAAGGGAAAGAGAGAGTTAATGCAGAAGAGGGACGCCAGGGAAAAGAGTCACTCGAGGGGAAAAGAGCTAAAAGAGACAGGTAATGCAGAAGAGGGAAACCAGGGAAAAGAGAGAGTCGAGGGAATAGAAGGTGAAGAAAGAGTTCATGCAGAAGAGGGAAACCAGGGAAAAGAGAGAGTCGAGGGAAAAGAAGGGAAACAGAGAGTTCATGAAAAAGAGGGAAACCAGGGAAAAGAGAGAGTCGATGGAAAAGAAGGTGGAGAAACAGTTCATGCAGAAGAGGGAAACCAGGAAAAAGAGAGAGTCGAGGGAAAAGAAGGGGAAGAGAGAGTTCATGGAAAAGAGGGACGCCAGGGAAAAGAGTCACTTGAGGGGAAAAGAGCTAAAAGAGAGAGGTAATGCAGAAGAGGGAAACCAGGGAAAAGAGAGAGTCGAGGGAATAGAAGGTGAAGAAAGAGTTCATGCAGAAGAGGGAAACCAGGAAAAAGAGAGAGTCGAGGGAAAAGAATAGAAAGAGAGAGTTAATGCAGAAGAGCGAAACCCGGGAAAAGAGAGAGTCGAGGGAATAGAAGGTGAAGAAAGAGTTCATGCAGAAGAGGGAAGCCAGGGAAAAGAGAGAGTCGAGGGAAAAGAAGGGAAACAGAGAGTTCATGAAAAAGAGGGACGCCACGGCAAAGAGTCATGCGACGGGAAAAGAGCTAAAAGAGAGAGGTAATGCAGAAGAGGGAAACTAGGGAAAAGAGAGAGTCGAGGGGAAAAAAAAGGCAACGAGAAAAATCATGCCGAAGAGGGAAAGCAGGGAAAAGAGAGAGTCGATGGAAAAGAAGGTGGAGAAAGAGTTCATGCAGAAGAGGGAAACCAGGGAAAAGAGAGAGTCGAGGGGAAAAAAAGGGAACGAGAGAAATCATGCAGAAGAGGGAAGCCAGGGAAAAGAGAGAGTCGAGGGAAAAGAAGGGAAACAGAGAGTTCATGAAAAAGAGGGAAACCAGGGAAAAGAGAGAGTCGAGGGGAAAAAAAAGGGAATGAGAAAAATCATGCCGAAGAGGGAAAGCAGGGAAAAGAGAGAGTCGATGGAAAAGAAGGTGGAGAAAGAGTTCATGCAGAAGAGGGAAACCAGGAAAAAGAGAGAGTCGAGGGAAAAGAAGGGGAAGAGAGAGTTCATGGAAAAGAGGGACGCCAGGGAAAAGAGTCACTTGAGGGGAAAAGAGCTAAAAGAGAGAGGTAATGCAGAAGAGGGAAACCAGGGAAAAGAGAGAGTCGAGGGAAAAGAATAGAAAGAGAGTTAATGCAGAAGAGCGAAACCCGGCAAAAGAGAGAGTTGATGGAACGAAGGGGAAGAGAGAGCTCAAGGAAAAGAGGGACGCCGGGGAAAAGAGAGAGTCGGGGGAAAAGAATAGAAAGACAGAGTTCATGGAAAAGAGGGACGCTAGGGAAAAGAGTCACTTGAGGGGAAAAGAGCTAAAAGAGAGAGGTAATGCAGAAGAGGGAAACCAGGAAAAAGAGAGAGTCGAGGGGAAAAAAAAGGGAATGAGAAAAATCATGCCGAAGAGGGAAGCCAGGGAAAAGAGAGCGTCGAGGGAAAAGAATAGAAAGAGAGAGTTAATGCAGAAGAGGGAAACCCGGGAAAAGAGAGAGTCGAGGGAAAAAAAGGGGAAGAGAGAGCTCAAGGAAAAGAGGGACCCCGGGGAAAAGTGAGAGTCGGGGAAAAGAACAGAGAGAGTGAGTTCATGGAAAAGAGGGACGCTAGGGAAAAGAGTCACTTGAGGGGAAAAGAGCTAAAAGAGAGAGGTAATGCAGAAGAGGGAAACCCGGGAAAAGAGAGAGTCGAGGGAAAAAAAGGGGAAGAGAGAGCTCAAGGAAAAGAGGGACCCCGGGGAAAAGTGAGAGTCGGGGAAAAGAACAGAGAGAGTGAGTTCATGGAAAAGAGGGACGCTAGGGAAAAGAGTCACTTGAGGGGAAAAGAGCTAAAAGAGAGAGGTGATGCAGAAGAGGGAAACCAGGGAAAAGAGAGAGTCGAGGGAATAGAAGGTGAAGAAAGAGTTCATGCAGAAGAGGGAAACCAGGAAAAAGAGAGAGTCGAGGGAAAAGAAGGGAAACAGAGAGTTCATGAAAAAGAGGGAAACCAGGGAAAAGAGAGAGTCGATGGAAAAGAAGGTGGAGAAAGAGTTAATGCAGAAGAGGGAAACGAGGGAAAAGAGAGAGTCGAGGGAAAAGAATAGAAAGAGAGTTAATGCAGAAGAGCGAAACCCGGCAAAAGTGAGAGTCGATGGAAACGAAGGGGAAGAGAGAGCTCAGGGAAAAGAGGGACGCCGGGGAAAAGAGAGAGTCGGGGGAAAAGAATAGAAAGAGAGAGTTCATGGAAAAGAGGGACGCTAGGGAAAAGAGTCACTTGAGGGGAAAAGAGCTAAAAGAGAGAGGTAATGCAGAAGAGGGAAACCAGGGAAAAGAGAGAGTCGAGGGAAAAGAATAGAAAGAGAGTTAATGCAGAAGAGCGAAACCCGGCAAAAGTGAGAGTCGATGGAAACGAAGGGGAAGAGAGAGCTCAGGGAAAAGAGGGGCGCCGGGGAAAAGAGAGAGTCGGGGGAAAAGAATAGAAAGAGAGAGTTCATGGAAAAGAGGGACGCTAGGGAAAAGAGTCACTTGAGGGGAAAAGAGCTAAAAGAGAGAGGTAATGCAGAAGAGGGAAACTAGGGAAAAGAGAGAGTCGAGGGGAAAAAAAAGGGAACGAGAAAAATCATGCCGAAGAGGGAAACCAGGGAAAAGAGAGAGTCGATGGAAAAGAAGGTGGAGAAACAGTTCATGCAGAAGAGGGAAACCAGGAAAAAGAGAGAGTCGAGGGAAAAGAAGGGGAAGAGAGAGTTCATGGAAAAGAGGGACGCCAGGGAAAAGAGAGAGTCGATGGAAACGAAGGGGAAGAGAGAGCTCAAGGAAAAGAGGGACGCCGGGGAAAAGAGCGAGTCGAGGGAAAACAAGGGAAAGAGAGAGTTAATGCAGAAGAGGGACGCCAGGGAAAAGAGTCACTTGAGGGGAAAAGAGCTAAAAGAGAGAGGTAATGCAGAAGAGGGAAACTAGGGAAAAGAGAGAGTCGAGGGGAAAAAAAAGGGAACGAGAAAAATCATGCCGAAGAGGGAAAGCAGGGAAAAGAGAGAGTCGATGGAAAAGAAGGTGGAGAAAGAGTTCATGCAGAAGAGGGAAACCAGGGAAAAGAGAGAGTCGAGGGGAAAAAAAAGGGAACGAGAGAAATCATGCAGAAGAGGGAAGCCAGGGAAAAGAGAGCGTCGAGGGAAAAGAATAGAAAGAGAGAGTTAATGCAGAAAAGGGAAACCCGGGAAAAGAGAGAGTCGAGGGAAAAAAAGGGGAAGAGAGAGCTCAAGGAAAAGAGGGACGCCGGGGAAAAGTGAGAGTCGAGGGAAAAGAATAGAGAGAGAGAGTTCATGGAAAAGAGGGACGCTAGGGAAAAGAGTCACTTGAGGGGAAAAGAGCTAAAAGAGAGACGTAATGCAGAAGACGGAAACCAGGGAAAAGAGAGAGTGGAGGGAATAGAAGGTGAAGAAAGAGTTCATGCAGAAGAGGGAAACCAGGAAAAAGAGAGAGTCGAGGGAAAAGAATAGAAAGAGAGAGTTAATGCAGAAGAGCGAAACCCGGGAAAAGAGAGAGTCGATGGAAATGAAGGGGAAGAGAGAGCTCAAGGAAAAGAGGGACGCCGGGGAAAAGAGCGAGTCGAGGGAAAAGAAGGGAAAGAGAGAGTTAATGCAGAAGAGGGACGCCAGGGAAAAGAGTCACTCGAGGGGAAAAGAGCTAAAAGAGACAGGTAATGCAGAAGAGGGAAACCAGGGAAAAGAGAGAGTCGAGGGAATAGAAGGTGAAGAAAGAGTTCATGCAGAAGAGGGAAACCAGGGAAAAGAGAGAGTCGAGGGAAAAGAAGGGAAACAGAGAGTTCATGAAAAAGAGGGAAACCAGGGAAAAGAGAGAGTCGATGGAAAAGAAGGTGGAGAAACAGTTCATGCAGAAGAGGGAAACCAGGAAAAAGAGAGAGTCGAGGGAAAAGAAGGGGAAGAGAGAGTTCATGGAAAAGAGGGACGCCAGGGAAAAGAGTCACTTGAGGGGAAAAGAGCTAAAAGAGAGAGGTAATGCAGAAGAGGGAAACCAGGGAAAAGAGAGAGTCGAGGGAATAGAAGGTGAAGAAAGAGTTCATGCAGAAGAGGGAAACCAGGAAAAAGAGAGAGTCGAGGGAAAAGAATAGAAAGAGAGAGTTAATGCAGAAGAGCGAAACCCGGGAAAAGAGAGAGTCGAGGGAATAGAAGGTGAAGAAAGAGTTCATGCAGAAGAGGGAAGCCAGGGAAAAGAGAGAGTCGAGGGAAAAGAAGGGAAACAGAGAGTTCATGAAAAAGAGGGACGCCACGGCAAAGAGTCATGCGACGGGAAAAGAGCTAAAAGAGAGAGGTAATGCAGAAGAGGGAAACTAGGGAAAAGAGAGAGTCGAGGGGAAAAAAAAGGCAACGAGAAAAATCATGCCGAAGAGGGAAAGCAGGGAAAAGAGAGAGTCGATGGAAAAGAAGGTGGAGAAAGAGTTCATGCAGAAGAGGGAAACCAGGGAAAAGAGAGAGTCGAGGGGAAAAAAAGGGAACGAGAGAAATCATGCAGAAGAGGGAAGCCAGGGAAAAGAGAGAGTCGAGGGAAAAGAAGGGAAACAGAGAGTTCATGAAAAAGAGGGAAACCAGGGAAAAGAGAGAGTCGAGGGGAAAAAAAAGGGAATGAGAAAAATCATGCCGAAGAGGGAAGCCAGGGAAAAGAGAGCGTCGAGGGAAAAGAATAGAAAGAGAGAGTTAATGCAGAAGAGGGAAACCCGGGAAAAGAGAGAGTCGAGGGAAAAAAAGGGGAAGAGAGAGCTCAAGGAAAAGAGGGACGCCGGGGAAAAGAGAGAGCCGGGGAAAAAAATAGAGAGAGAGAGTTCTTGGAAAAGAGGGACACTAGGGAAAAGAGTCACTTGAGGGGAAAAGAGCTAAAAGAGAGAGGTAATGCAGAAGAGGGAAACCAGGGAAAAGAGAGAGTCGAGGGAACAGAAGGTGAAGAAAGAGTTCATGCAGAAGAGGGAAACCAGGAAAAAGAGAGAGTCGAGGGAAAAGAATAGAAAGAGAGAGTTAATGCAGAAGAGCGAAACCCGGGAAAAGAGAGAGTCGATGGAAATGAAGGGGAAGAGAGAGCTCAAGGAAAAGAGGGACGCCGGGGAAAAGAGCGAGTCGGGGGAAAAGAATAGAAAGAGAGAGTTCATGGAAAAGAGGGACGCTAGGGAAAAGAGTCACTTGAGGGGAAAAGAGCTAAAAGAGAGAGGTAATGCAGAAGAGGGAAACTAGGGAAAAGAGAGAGTCGAGGGGAAAAAAAAGGGAATGAGAAAAATCATGCCGAAGAGGGAAAGCAGGGAAAAGAGAGAGTCGATGGAAAAGAAGGTGGAGAAAGAGTTCATGCAGAAGAGGGAAACCAGGAAAAAGAGAGAGTCGAGGGAAAAGAAGGGGAAGAGAGAGTTCATGGAAAAGAGGGACGCCAGGGAAAAGAGTCACTTGAGGGGAAAAGAGCTAAAAGAGAGAGGTAATGCAGAAGAGGGAAACCAGGGAAAAGAGAGAGTCGAGGGGAAAAAAAAGGGAATGAGAAAAATCATGCCGAAGAGGGAAGCAAGGGAAAAGAGAGCGTCGAGGGAAAAGAATAGAAAGAGAGAGTTAATGCAGAAGAGGGAAACCCGGGAAAAGAGAGAGTCGAGGGAAAAAAAGGGGAAGAGAGAGCTCAAGGAAAAGAGGGACCCCGGGGAAAAGTGAGAGTCGGGGAAAAGAACAGAGAGAGTGAGTTCATGGAAAAGAGGGACGCTAGGGAAAAGAGTCACTTGAGGGGAAAAGAGCTAAAAGAGAGAGGTAATGCAGAAGAGGGAAACCAGGGAAAAGAGAGAGTCGAGGGAATAGAAGGTGAAGAAAGAGTTCATGCAGAAGAGGGAAACCAGGAAAAAGAGAGAGTCGAGGGAAAAGAAGGGAAACAGAGAGTTCATGAAAAAGAGGGAAACCAGGGAAAAGAGAGAGTCGATGGAAAAGAAGGTGGAGAAAGAGTTCATGCAGAAGAGGGAAACCAGGGAAAAGAGAGAGTCGAGGGAAAAGAATAGAAAGAGAGTTAATGCAGAAGAGCGAAACCCGGCAAAAGTGAGAGTCGATGGAAACGAAGGGGAAGAGAGAGCTCAGGGAAAAGAGGGACGCCGGGGAAAAGAGAGAGTCGGGGGAAAAGAATAGAAAGAGAGAGTTCATGGAAAAGAGGGACGCTAGGGAAAAGAGTCACTTGAGGGGAAAAGAGCTAAAAGAGAGAGGTAATGCAGAAGAGGGAAACTAGGGAAAAGAGAGAGTCGAGGGGAAAAAAAAGGGAACGAGAAAAATCATGCCGAAGAGGGAAACCAGGGAAAAGAGAGAGTCGATGGAAAAGAAGGTGGAGAAACAGTTCATGCAGAAGAGGGAAACCAGGAAAAAGAGAGAGTCGAGGGAAAAGAAGGGGAAGAGAGAGTTCATGGAAAAGAGGGACGCCAGGGAAAAGAGAGAGTCGATGGAAACGAAGGGGAAGAGAGAGCTCAAGGAAAAGAGGGACGCCGGGGAAAAGAGCGAGTCGAGGGAAAACAAGGGAAAGAGAGAGTTAATGCAGAAGAGGGACGCCAGGGAAAAGAGTCACTTGAGGGGAAAAGAGCTAAAAGAGAGAGGTAATGCAGAAGAGGGAAACTAGGGAAAAGAGAGAGTCGAGGGGAAAAAAAAGGGAACGAGAAAAATCATGCCGAAGAGGGAAAGCAGGGAAAAGAGAGAGTCGATGGAAAAGAAGGTGGAGAAAGAGTTCATGCAGAAGAGGGAAACCAGGGAAAAGAGAGAGTCGAGGGGAAAAAAAAGGGAACGAGAGAAATCATGCAGAAGAGGGAAGCCAGGGAAAAGAGAGCGTCGAGGGAAAAGAATAGAAAGAGAGAGTTAATGCAGAAAAGGGAAACCCGGGAAAAGAGAGAGTCGAGGGAAAAAAAGGGGAAGAGAGAGCTCAAGGAAAAGAGGGACGCCGGGGAAAAGTGAGAGTCGAGGGAAAAGAATAGAGAGAGAGAGTTCATGGAAAAGAGGGACGCTAGGGAAAAGAGTCACTTGAGGGGAAAAGAGCTAAAAGAGAGACGTAATGCAGAAGACGGAAACCAGGGAAAAGAGAGAGTGGAGGGAATAGAAGGTGAAGAAAGAGTTCATGCAGAAGAGGGAAACCAGGAAAAAGAGAGAGTCGAGGGAAAAGAATAGAAAGAGAGAGTTAATGCAGAAGAGCGAAACCCGGGAAAAGAGAGAGTCGATGGAAATGAAGGGGAAGAGAGAGCTCAAGGAAAAGAGGGACGCCGGGGAAAAGAGCGAGTCGAGGGAAAAGAAGGGAAAGAGAGAGTTAATGCAGAAGAGGGACGCCAGGGAAAAGAGTCACTCGAGGGGAAAAGAGCTAAAAGAGACAGGTAATGCAGAAGAGGGAAACCAGGGAAAAGAGAGAGTCGAGGGAATAGAAGGTGAAGAAAGAGTTCATGCAGAAGAGGGAAACCAGGGAAAAGAGAGAGTCGAGGGAAAAGAAGGGAAACAGAGAGTTCATGAAAAAGAGGGAAACCAGGGAAAAGAGAGAGTCGATGGAAAAGAAGGTGGAGAAACAGTTCATGCAGAAGAGGGAAACCAGGAAAAAGAGAGAGTCGAGGGAAAAGAAGGGGAAGAGAGAGTTCATGGAAAAGAGGGACGCCAGGGAAAAGAGTCACTTGAGGGGAAAAGAGCTAAAAGAGAGAGGTAATGCAGAAGAGGGAAACCAGGGAAAAGAGAGAGTCGAGGGAATAGAAGGTGAAGAAAGAGTTCATGCAGAAGAGGGAAACCAGGAAAAAGAGAGAGTCGAGGGAAAAGAATAGAAAGAGAGAGTTAATGCAGAAGAGCGAAACCCGGGAAAAGAGAGAGTCGAGGGAATAGAAGGTGAAGAAAGAGTTCATGCAGAAGAGGGAAGCCAGGGAAAAGAGAGAGTCGAGGGAAAAGAAGGGAAACAGAGAGTTCATGAAAAAGAGGGACGCCACGGCAAAGAGTCATGCGACGGGAAAAGAGCTAAAAGAGAGAGGTAATGCAGAAGAGGGAAACTAGGGAAAAGAGAGAGTCGAGGGGAAAAAAAAGGCAACGAGAAAAATCATGCCGAAGAGGGAAAGCAGGGAAAAGAGAGAGTCGATGGAAAAGAAGGTGGAGAAAGAGTTCATGCAGAAGAGGGAAACCAGGGAAAAGAGAGAGTCGAGGGGAAAAAAAGGGAACGAGAGAAATCATGCAGAAGAGGGAAGCCAGGGAAAAGAGAGAGTCGAGGGAAAAGAAGGGAAACAGAGAGTTCATGAAAAAGAGGGAAACCAGGGAAAAGAGAGAGTCGAGGGGAAAAAAAAGGGAATGAGAAAAATCATGCCGAAGAGGGAAAGCAGGGAAAAGAGAGAGTCGATGGAAAAGAAGGTGGAGAAAGAGTTCATGCAGAAGAGGGAAACCAGGAAAAAGAGAGAGTCGAGGGAAAAGAAGGGGAAGAGAGAGTTCATGGAAAAGAGGGACGCCAGGGAAAAGAGTCACTTGAGGGGAAAAGAGCTAAAAGAGAGAGGTAATGCAGAAGAGGGAAACCAGGGAAAAGAGAGAGTCGAGGGAAAAGAATAGAAAGAGAGTTAATGCAGAAGAGCGAAACCCGGCAAAAGAGAGAGTTGATGGAACGAAGGGGAAGAGAGAGCTCAAGGAAAAGAGGGACGCCGGGGAAAAGAGAGAGTCGGGGGAAAAGAATAGAAAGACAGAGTTCATGGAAAAGAGGGACGCTAGGGAAAAGAGTCACTTGAGGGGAAAAGAGCTAAAAGAGAGAGGTAATGCAGAAGAGGGAAACCAGGAAAAAGAGAGAGTCGAGGGGAAAAAAAAGGGAATGAGAAAAATCATGCCGAAGAGGGAAGCCAGGGAAAAGAGAGCGTCGAGGGAAAAGAATAGAAAGAGAGAGTTAATGCAGAAGAGGGAAACCCGGGAAAAGAGAGAGTCGAGGGAAAAAAAGGGGAAGAGAGAGCTCAAGGAAAAGAGGGACCCCGGGGAAAAGTGAGAGTCGGGGAAAAGAACAGAGAGAGTGAGTTCATGGAAAAGAGGGACGCTAGGGAAAAGAGTCACTTGAGGGGAAAAGAGCTAAAAGAGAGAGGTAATGCAGAAGAGGGAAACCCGGGAAAAGAGAGAGTCGAGGGAAAAAAAGGGGAAGAGAGAGCTCAAGGAAAAGAGGGACCCCGGGGAAAAGTGAGAGTCGGGGAAAAGAACAGAGAGAGTGAGTTCATGGAAAAGAGGGACGCTAGGGAAAAGAGTCACTTGAGGGGAAAAGAGCTAAAAGAGAGAGGTGATGCAGAAGAGGGAAACCAGGGAAAAGAGAGAGTCGAGGGAATAGAAGGTGAAGAAAGAGTTCATGCAGAAGAGGGAAACCAGGAAAAAGAGAGAGTCGAGGGAAAAGAAGGGAAACAGAGAGTTCATGAAAAAGAGGGAAACCAGGGAAAAGAGAGAGTCGATGGAAAAGAAGGTGGAGAAAGAGTTAATGCAGAAGAGGGAAACGAGGGAAAAGAGAGAGTCGAGGGAAAAGAATAGAAAGAGAGTTAATGCAGAAGAGCGAAACCCGGCAAAAGTGAGAGTCGATGGAAACGAAGGGGAAGAGAGAGCTCAGGGAAAAGAGGGACGCCGGGGAAAAGAGAGAGTCGGGGGAAAAGAATAGAAAGAGAGAGTTCATGGAAAAGAGGGACGCTAGGGAAAAGAGTCACTTGAGGGGAAAAGAGCTAAAAGAGAGAGGTAATGCAGAAGAGGGAAACCAGGGAAAAGAGAGAGTCGAGGGAAAAGAATAGAAAGAGAGTTAATGCAGAAGAGCGAAACCCGGCAAAAGTGAGAGTCGATGGAAACGAAGGGGAAGAGAGAGCTCAGGGAAAAGAGGGACGCCGGGGAAAAGAGAGAGTCGGGGGAAAAGAATAGAAAGAGAGAGTTCATGGAAAAGAGGGACGCTAGGGAAAAGAGTCACTTGAGGGGAAAAGAGCTAAAAGAGAGAGGTAATGCAGAAGAGGGAAACTAGGGAAAAGAGAGAGTCGAGGGGAAAAAAAAGGGAACGAGAAAAATCATGCCGAAGAGGGAAACCAGGGAAAAGAGAGAGTCGATGGAAAAGAAGGTGGAGAAACAGTTCATGCAGAAGAGGGAAACCAGGAAAAAGAGAGAGTCGAGGGAAAAGAAGGGGAAGAGAGAGTTCATGGAAAAGAGGGACGCCAGGGAAAAGAGAGAGTCGATGGAAACGAAGGGGAAGAGAGAGCTCAAGGAAAAGAGGGACGCCGGGGAAAAGAGCGAGTCGAGGGAAAACAAGGGAAAGAGAGAGTTAATGCAGAAGAGGGACGCCAGGGAAAAGAGTCACTTGAGGGGAAAAGAGCTAAAAGAGAGAGGTAATGCAGAAGAGGGAAACTAGGGAAAAGAGAGAGTCGAGGGGAAAAAAAAGGGAACGAGAAAAATCATGCCGAAGAGGGAAAGCAGGGAAAAGAGAGAGTCGATGGAAAAGAAGGTGGAGAAAGAGTTCATGCAGAAGAGGGAAACCAGGGAAAAGAGAGAGTCGAGGGGAAAAAAAAGGGAACGAGAGAAATCATGCAGAAGAGGGAAGCCAGGGAAAAGAGAGCGTCGAGGGAAAAGAATAGAAAGAGAGAGTTAATGCAGAAAAGGGAAACCCGGGAAAAGAGAGAGTCGAGGGAAAAAAAGGGGAAGAGAGAGCTCAAGGAAAAGAGGGACGCCGGGGAAAAGTGAGAGTCGAGGGAAAAGAATAGAGAGAGAGAGTTCATGGAAAAGAGGGACGCTAGGGAAAAGAGTCACTTGAGGGGAAAAGAGCTAAAAGAGAGACGTAATGCAGAAGACGGAAACCAGGGAAAAGAGAGAGTGGAGGGAATAGAAGGTGAAGAAAGAGTTCATGCAGAAGAGGGAAACCAGGAAAAAGAGAGAGTCGAGGGAAAAGAATAGAAAGAGAGAGTTAATGCAGAAGAGCGAAACCCGGGAAAAGAGAGAGTCGATGGAAATGAAGGGGAAGAGAGAGCTCAAGGAAAAGAGGGACGCCGGGGAAAAGAGCGAGTCGAGGGAAAAGAAGGGAAAGAGAGAGTTAATGCAGAAGAGGGACGCCAGGGAAAAGAGTCACTCGAGGGGAAAAGAGCTAAAAGAGACAGGTAATGCAGAAGAGGGAAACCAGGGAAAAGAGAGAGTCGAGGGAATAGAAGGTGAAGAAAGAGTTCATGCAGAAGAGGGAAACCAGGGAAAAGAGAGAGTCGAGGGAAAAGAAGGGAAACAGAGAGTTCATGAAAAAGAGGGAAACCAGGGAAAAGAGAGAGTCGATGGAAAAGAAGGTGGAGAAACAGTTCATGCAGAAGAGGGAAACCAGGAAAAAGAGAGAGTCGAGGGAAAAGAAGGGGAAGAGAGAGTTCATGGAAAAGAGGGACGCCAGGGAAAAGAGTCACTTGAGGGGAAAAGAGCTAAAAGAGAGAGGTAATGCAGAAGAGGGAAACCAGGGAAAAGAGAGAGTCGAGGGAATAGAAGGTGAAGAAAGAGTTCATGCAGAAGAGGGAAACCAGGAAAAAGAGAGAGTCGAGGGAAAAGAATAGAAAGAGAGAGTTAATGCAGAAGAGCGAAACCCGGGAAAAGAGAGAGTCGAGGGAATAGAAGGTGAAGAAAGAGTTCATGCAGAAGAGGGAAGCCAGGGAAAAGAGAGAGTCGAGGGAAAAGAAGGGAAACAGAGAGTTCATGAAAAAGAGGGACGCCACGGCAAAGAGTCATGCGACGGGAAAAGAGCTAAAAGAGAGAGGTAATGCAGAAGAGGGAAACTAGGGAAAAGAGAGAGTCGAGGGGAAAAAAAAGGCAACGAGAAAAATCATGCCGAAGAGGGAAAGCAGGGAAAAGAGAGAGTCGATGGAAAAGAAGGTGGAGAAAGAGTTCATGCAGAAGAGGGAAACCAGGGAAAAGAGAGAGTCGAGGGGAAAAAAAGGGAACGAGAGAAATCATGCAGAAGAGGGAAGCCAGGGAAAAGAGAGAGTCGAGGGAAAAGAAGGGAAACAGAGAGTTCATGAAAAAGAGGGAAACCAGGGAAAAGAGAGAGTCGAGGGGGAAAAAAAGGGAATGAGAAAAATCATGCCGAAGAGGGAAAGCAGGGAAAAGAGAGAGTCGATGGAAAAGAAGGTGGAGAAAGAGTTCATGCAGAAGAGGGAAACCAGGAAAAAGAGAGAGTCGATGGAAAAGAAGGTGGAGAAAGAGTTCATGCAGAATAGGGAAACCAGGGAAAAGAGAGAGTCGAGGGAAAAGAATAGAAAGAGAGTTAATGCAGAAGAGCGAAACCCGGCAAAAGTGAGAGTCGATGGAAACGAAGGGGAAGAGAGAGCTCAGGGAAAAGAGGGACGCCGGGGAAAAGAGAGAGTCGGGGGAAAAGAATAGAAAGAGAGAGTTCATGGAAAAGAGGGACGCTAGGGAAAAGAGTCACTTGAGGGGAAAAGAGCTAAAAGAGAGAGGTAATGCAGAAGAGGGAAACTAGGGAAAAGAGAGAGTCGAGGGGAAAAAAAAGGGAACGAGAAAAATCATGCCGAAGAGGGAAACCAGGGAAAAGAGAGAGTCGATGGAAAAGAAGGTGGAGAAACAGTTCATGCAGAAGAGGGAAACCAGGAAAAAGAGAGAGTCGAGGGAAAAGAAGGGGAAGAGAGAGTTCATGGAAAAGAGGGACGCCAGGGAAAAGAGAGAGTCGATGGAAACGAAGGGGAAGAGAGAGCTCAAGGAAAAGAGGGACGCCGGGGAAAAGAGCGAGTCGAGGGAAAACAAGGGAAAGAGAGAGTTAATGCAGAAGAGGGACGCCAGGGAAAAGAGTCACTTGAGGGGAAAAGAGCTAAAAGAGAGAGGTAATGCAGAAGAGGGAAACTAGGGAAAAGAGAGAGTCGAGGGGAAAAAAAAGGGAACGAGAAAAATCATGCCGAAGAGGGAAAGCAGGGAAAAGAGAGAGTCGATGGAAAAGAAGGTGGAGAAAGAGTTCATGCAGAAGAGGGAAACCAGGGAAAAGAGAGAGTCGAGGGGAAAAAAAAGGGAACGAGAGAAATCATGCAGAAGAGGGAAGCCAGGGAAAAGAGAGCGTCGAGGGAAAAGAATAGAAAGAGAGAGTTAATGCAGAAAAGGGAAACCCGGGAAAAGAGAGAGTCGAGGGAAAAAAAGGGGAAGAGAGAGCTCAAGGAAAAGAGGGACGCCGGGGAAAAGTGAGAGTCGAGGGAAAAGAATAGAGAGAGAGAGTTCATGGAAAAGAGGGACGCTAGGGAAAAGAGTCACTTGAGGGGAAAAGAGCTAAAAGAGAGACGTAATGCAGAAGACGGAAACCAGGGAAAAGAGAGAGTGGAGGGAATAGAAGGTGAAGAAAGAGTTCATGCAGAAGAGGGAAACCAGGAAAAAGAGAGAGTCGAGGGAAAAGAATAGAAAGAGAGAGTTAATGCAGAAGAGCGAAACCCGGGAAAAGAGAGAGTCGATGGAAATGAAGGGGAAGAGAGAGCTCAAGGAAAAGAGGGACGCCGGGGAAAAGAGCGAGTCGAGGGAAAAGAAGGGAAAGAGAGAGTTAATGCAGAAGAGGGACGCCAGGGAAAAGAGTCACTCGAGGGGAAAAGAGCTAAAAGAGACAGGTAATGCAGAAGAGGGAAACCAGGGAAAAGAGAGAGTCGAGGGAATAGAAGGTGAAGAAAGAGTTCATGCAGAAGAGGGAAACCAGGGAAAAGAGAGAGTCGAGGGAAAAGAAGGGAAACAGAGAGTTCATGAAAAAGAGGGAAACCAGGGAAAAGAGAGAGTCGATGGAAAAGAAGGTGGAGAAACAGTTCATGCAGAAGAGGGAAACCAGGAAAAAGAGAGAGTCGAGGGAAAAGAAGGGGAAGAGAGAGTTCATGGAAAAGAGGGACGCCAGGGAAAAGAGTCACTTGAGGGGAAAAGAGCTAAAAGAGAGAGGTAATGCAGAAGAGGGAAACCAGGGAAAAGAGAGAGTCGAGGGAATAGAAGGTGAAGAAAGAGTTCATGCAGAAGAGGGAAACCAGGAAAAAGAGAGAGTCGAGGGAAAAGAATAGAAAGAGAGAGTTAATGCAGAAGAGCGAAACCCGGGAAAAGAGAGAGTCGAGGGAATAGAAGGTGAAGAAAGAGTTCATGCAGAAGAGGGAAGCCAGGGAAAAGAGAGAGTCGAGGGAAAAGAAGGGAAACAGAGAGTTCATGAAAAAGAGGGACGCCACGGCAAAGAGTCATGCGACGGGAAAAGAGCTAAAAGAGAGAGGTAATGCAGAAGAGGGAAACTAGGGAAAAGAGAGAGTCGAGGGGAAAAAAAAGGCAACGAGAAAAATCATGCCGAAGAGGGAAAGCAGGGAAAAGAGAGAGTCGATGGAAAAGAAGGTGGAGAAAGAGTTCATGCAGAAGAGGGAAACCAGGGAAAAGAGAGAGTCGAGGGGAAAAAAAGGGAACGAGAGAAATCATGCAGAAGAGGGAAGCCAGGGAAAAGAGAGAGTCGAGGGAAAAGAAGGGAAACAGAGAGTTCATGAAAAAGAGGGAAACCAGGGAAAAGAGAGAGTCGAGGGGAAAAAAAAGGGAATGAGAAAAATCATGCCGAAGAGGGAAAGCAGGGAAAAGAGAGAGTCGATGGAAAAGAAGGTGGAGAAAGAGTTCATGCAGAAGAGGGAAACCAGGAAAAAGAGAGAGTCGAGGGAAAAGAAGGGGAAGAGAGAGTTCATGGAAAAGAGGGACGCCAGGGAAAAGAGTCACTTGAGGGGAAAAGAGCTAAAAGAGAGAGGTAATGCAGAAGAGGGAAACCAGGGAAAAGAGAGAGTCGAGGGAAAAGAATAGAAAGAGAGTTAATGCAGAAGAGCGAAACCCGGCAAAAGAGAGAGTTGATGGAACGAAGGGGAAGAGAGAGCTCAAGGAAAAGAGGGACGCCGGGGAAAAGAGAGAGTCGGGGGAAAAGAATAGAAAGACAGAGTTCATGGAAAAGAGGGACGCTAGGGAAAAGAGTCACTTGAGGGGAAAAGAGCTAAAAGAGAGAGGTAATGCAGAAGAGGGAAACCAGGAAAAAGAGAGAGTCGAGGGGAAAAAAAAGGGAATGAGAAAAATCATGCCGAAGAGGGAAGCCAGGGAAAAGAGAGCGTCGAGGGAAAAGAATAGAAAGAGAGAGTTAATGCAGAAGAGGGAAACCCGGGAAAAGAGAGAGTCGAGGGAAAAAAAGGGGAAGAGAGAGCTCAAGGAAAAGAGGGACCCCGGGGAAAAGTGAGAGTCGGGGAAAAGAACAGAGAGAGTGAGTTCATGGAAAAGAGGGACGCTAGGGAAAAGAGTCACTTGAGGGGAAAAGAGCTAAAAGAGAGAGGTAATGCAGAAGAGGGAAACCCGGGAAAAGAGAGAGTCGAGGGAAAAAAAGGGGAAGAGAGAGCTCAAGGAAAAGAGGGACCCCGGGGAAAAGTGAGAGTCGGGGAAAAGAACAGAGAGAGTGAGTTCATGGAAAAGAGGGACGCTAGGGAAAAGAGTCACTTGAGGGGAAAAGAGCTAAAAGAGAGAGGTGATGCAGAAGAGGGAAACCAGGGAAAAGAGAGAGTCGAGGGAATAGAAGGTGAAGAAAGAGTTCATGCAGAAGAGGGAAACCAGGAAAAAGAGAGAGTCGAGGGAAAAGAAGGGAAACAGAGAGTTCATGAAAAAGAGGGAAACCAGGGAAAAGAGAGAGTCGATGGAAAAGAAGGTGGAGAAAGAGTTAATGCAGAAGAGGGAAACGAGGGAAAAGAGAGAGTCGAGGGAAAAGAATAGAAAGAGAGTTAATGCAGAAGAGCGAAACCCGGCAAAAGTGAGAGTCGATGGAAACGAAGGGGAAGAGAGAGCTCAGGGAAAAGAGGGACGCCGGGGAAAAGAGAGAGTCGGGGGAAAAGAATAGAAAGAGAGAGTTCATGGAAAAGAGGGACGCTAGGGAAAAGAGTCACTTGAGGGGAAAAGAGCTAAAAGAGAGAGGTAATGCAGAAGAGGGAAACCAGGGAAAAGAGAGAGTCGAGGGAAAAGAATAGAAAGAGAGTTAATGCAGAAGAGCGAAACCCGGCAAAAGTGAGAGTCGATGGAAACGAAGGGGAAGAGAGAGCTCAGGGAAAAGAGGGACGCCGGGGAAAAGAGAGAGTCGGGGGAAAAGAATAGAAAGAGAGAGTTCATGGAAAAGAGGGACGCTAGGGAAAAGAGTCACTTGAGGGGAAAAGAGCTAAAAGAGAGAGGTAATGCAGAAGAGGGAAACTAGGGAAAAGAGAGAGTCGAGGGGAAAAAAAAGGGAACGAGAAAAATCATGCCGAAGAGGGAAACCAGGGAAAAGAGAGAGTCGATGGAAAAGAAGGTGGAGAAACAGTTCATGCAGAAGAGGGAAACCAGGAAAAAGAGAGAGTCGAGGGAAAAGAAGGGGAAGAGAGAGTTCATGGAAAAGAGGGACGCCAGGGAAAAGAGAGAGTCGATGGAAACGAAGGGGAAGAGAGAGCTCAAGGAAAAGAGGGACGCCGGGGAAAAGAGCGAGTCGAGGGAAAACAAGGGAAAGAGAGAGTTAATGCAGAAGAGGGACGCCAGGGAAAAGAGTCACTTGAGGGGAAAAGAGCTAAAAGAGAGAGGTAATGCAGAAGAGGGAAACTAGGGAAAAGAGAGAGTCGAGGGGAAAAAAAAGGGAACGAGAAAAATCATGCCGAAGAGGGAAAGCAGGGAAAAGAGAGAGTCGATGGAAAAGAAGGTGGAGAAAGAGTTCATGCAGAAGAGGGAAACCAGGGAAAAGAGAGAGTCGAGGGGAAAAAAAAGGGAACGAGAGAAATCATGCAGAAGAGGGAAGCCAGGGAAAAGAGAGCGTCGAGGGAAAAGAATAGAAAGAGAGAGTTAATGCAGAAAAGGGAAACCCGGGAAAAGAGAGAGTCGAGGGAAAAAAAGGGGAAGAGAGAGCTCAAGGAAAAGAGGGACGCCGGGGAAAAGTGAGAGTCGAGGGAAAAGAATAGAGAGAGAGAGTTCATGGAAAAGAGGGACGCTAGGGAAAAGAGTCACTTGAGGGGAAAAGAGCTAAAAGAGAGACGTAATGCAGAAGACGGAAACCAGGGAAAAGAGAGAGTGGAGGGAATAGAAGGTGAAGAAAGAGTTCATGCAGAAGAGGGAAACCAGGAAAAAGAGAGAGTCGAGGGAAAAGAATAGAAAGAGAGAGTTAATGCAGAAGAGCGAAACCCGGGAAAAGAGAGAGTCGATGGAAATGAAGGGGAAGAGAGAGCTCAAGGAAAAGAGGGACGCCGGGGAAAAGAGCGAGTCGAGGGAAAAGAAGGGAAAGAGAGAGTTAATGCAGAAGAGGGACGCCAGGGAAAAGAGTCACTCGAGGGGAAAAGAGCTAAAAGAGACAGGTAATGCAGAAGAGGGAAACCAGGGAAAAGAGAGAGTCGAGGGAATAGAAGGTGAAGAAAGAGTTCATGCAGAAGAGGGAAACCAGGGAAAAGAGAGAGTCGAGGGAAAAGAAGGGAAACAGAGAGTTCATGAAAAAGAGGGAAACCAGGGAAAAGAGAGAGTCGATGGAAAAGAAGGTGGAGAAACAGTTCATGCAGAAGAGGGAAACCAGGAAAAAGAGAGAGTCGAGGGAAAAGAAGGGGAAGAGAGAGTTCATGGAAAAGAGGGACGCCAGGGAAAAGAGTCACTTGAGGGGAAAAGAGCTAAAAGAGAGAGGTAATGCAGAAGAGGGAAACCAGGGAAAAGAGAGAGTCGAGGGAATAGAAGGTGAAGAAAGAGTTCATGCAGAAGAGGGAAACCAGGAAAAAGAGAGAGTCGAGGGAAAAGAATAGAAAGAGAGAGTTAATGCAGAAGAGCGAAACCCGGGAAAAGAGAGAGTCGAGGGAATAGAAGGTGAAGAAAGAGTTCATGCAGAAGAGGGAAGCCAGGGAAAAGAGAGAGTCGAGGGAAAAGAAGGGAAACAGAGAGTTCATGAAAAAGAGGGACGCCACGGCAAAGAGTCATGCGACGGGAAAAGAGCTAAAAGAGAGAGGTAATGCAGAAGAGGGAAACTAGGGAAAAGAGAGAGTCGAGGGGAAAAAAAAGGCAACGAGAAAAATCATGCCGAAGAGGGAAAGCAGGGAAAAGAGAGAGTCGATGGAAAAGAAGGTGGAGAAAGAGTTCATGCAGAAGAGGGAAACCAGGGAAAAGAGAGAGTCGAGGGGAAAAAAAGGGAACGAGAGAAATCATGCAGAAGAGGGAAGCCAGGGAAAAGAGAGAGTCGAGGGAAAAGAAGGGAAACAGAGAGTTCATGAAAAAGAGGGAAACCAGGGAAAAGAGAGAGTCGAGGGGAAAAAAAAGGGAATGAGAAAAATCATGCCGAAGAGGGAAAGCAGGGAAAAGAGAGAGTCGATGGAAAAGAAGGTGGAGAAAGAGTTCATGCAGAAGAGGGAAACCAGGAAAAAGAGAGAGTCGAGGGAAAAGAAGGGGAAGAGAGAGTTCATGGAAAAGAGGGACGCCAGGGAAAAGAGTCACTTGAGGGGAAAAGAGCTAAAAGAGAGAGGTAATGCAGAAGAGGGAAACCAGGGAAAAGAGAGAGTCGAGGGAAAAGAATAGAAAGAGAGTTAATGCAGAAGAGCGAAACCCGGCAAAAGAGAGAGTTGATGGAACGAAGGGGAAGAGAGAGCTCAAGGAAAAGAGGGACGCCGGGGAAAAGAGAGAGTCGGGGGAAAAGAATAGAAAGACAGAGTTCATGGAAAAGAGGGACGCTAGGGAAAAGAGTCACTTGAGGGGAAAAGAGCTAAAAGAGAGAGGTAATGCAGAAGAGGGAAACCAGGAAAAAGAGAGAGTCGAGGGGAAAAAAAAGGGAATGAGAAAAATCATGCCGAAGAGGGAAGCCAGGGAAAAGAGAGCGTCGAGGGAAAAGAATAGAAAGAGAGAGTTAATGCAGAAGAGGGAAACCCGGGAAAAGAGAGAGTCGAGGGAAAAAAAGGGGAAGAGAGAGCTCAAGGAAAAGAGGGACCCCGGGGAAAAGTGAGAGTCGGGGAAAAGAACAGAGAGAGTGAGTTCATGGAAAAGAGGGACGCTAGGGAAAAGAGTCACTTGAGGGGAAAAGAGCTAAAAGAGAGAGGTAATGCAGAAGAGGGAAACCCGGGAAAAGAGAGAGTCGAGGGAAAAAAAGGGGAAGAGAGAGCTCAAGGAAAAGAGGGACCCCGGGGAAAAGTGAGAGTCGGGGAAAAGAACAGAGAGAGTGAGTTCATGGAAAAGAGGGACGCTAGGGAAAAGAGTCACTTGAGGGGAAAAGAGCTAAAAGAGAGAGGTGATGCAGAAGAGGGAAACCAGGGAAAAGAGAGAGTCGAGGGAATAGAAGGTGAAGAAAGAGTTCATGCAGAAGAGGGAAACCAGGAAAAAGAGAGAGTCGAGGGAAAAGAAGGGAAACAGAGAGTTCATGAAAAAGAGGGAAACCAGGGAAAAGAGAGAGTCGATGGAAAAGAAGGTGGAGAAAGAGTTAATGCAGAAGAGGGAAACGAGGGAAAAGAGAGAGTCGAGGGAAAAGAATAGAAAGAGAGTTAATGCAGAAGAGCGAAACCCGGCAAAAGTGAGAGTCGATGGAAACGAAGGGGAAGAGAGAGCTCAGGGAAAAGAGGGACGCCGGGGAAAAGAGAGAGTCGGGGGAAAAGAGTAGAAAGAGAGAGTTCATGGAAAAGAGGGACGCTAGGGAAAAGAGTCACTTGAGGGGAAAAGAGCTAAAAGAGAGAGGTAATGCAGAAGAGGGAAACTAGGGAAAAGAGAGAGTCGAGGGGAAAAAAAAGGGAACGAGAAAAATCATGCCGAAGAGGGAAACCAGGGAAAAGAGAGAGTCGATGGAAAAGAAGGTGGAGAAACAGTTCATGCAGAAGAGGGAAACCAGGAAAAAGAGAGAGTCGAGGGAAAAGAAGGGGAAGAGAGAGTTCATGGAAAAGAGGGACGCCAGGGAAAAGAGAGAGTCGATGGAAACGAAGGGGAAGAGAGAGCTCAAGGAAAAGAGGGACGCCGGGGAAAAGAGCGAGTCGAGGGAAAACAAGGGAAAGAGAGAGTTAATGCAGAAGAGGGACGCCAGGGAAAAGAGTCACTTGAGGGGAAAAGAGCTAAAAGAGAGAGGTAATGCAGAAGAGGGAAACTAGGGAAAAGAGAGAGTCGAGGGGAAAAAAAAGGGAACGAGAAAAATCATGCCGAAGAGGGAAAGCAGGGAAAAGAGAGAGTCGATGGAAAAGAAGGTGGAGAAAGAGTTCATGCAGAAGAGGGAAACCAGGGAAAAGAGAGAGTCGAGGGGAAAAAAAAGGGAACGAGAGAAATCATGCAGAAGAGGGAAGCCAGGGAAAAGAGAGCGTCGAGGGAAAAGAATAGAAAGAGAGAGTTAATGCAGAAAAGGGAAACCCGGGAAAAGAGAGAGTCGAGGGAAAAAAAGGGGAAGAGAGAGCTCAAGGAAAAGAGGGACGCCGGGGAAAAGTGAGAGTCGAGGGAAAAGAATAGAGAGAGAGAGTTCATGGAAAAGAGGGACGCTAGGGAAAAGAGTCACTTGAGGGGAAAAGAGCTAAAAGAGAGACGTAATGCAGAAGACGGAAACCAGGGAAAAGAGAGAGTGGAGGGAATAGAAGGTGAAGAAAGAGTTCATGCAGAAGAGGGAAACCAGGAAAAAGAGAGAGTCGAGGGAAAAGAATAGAAAGAGAGAGTTAATGCAGAAGAGCGAAACCCGGGAAAAGAGAGAGTCGATGGAAATGAAGGGGAAGAGAGAGCTCAAGGAAAAGAGGGACGCCGGGGAAAAGAGCGAGTCGAGGGAAAAGAAGGGAAAGAGAGAGTTAATGCAGAAGAGGGACGCCAGGGAAAAGAGTCACTCGAGGGGAAAAGAGCTAAAAGAGACAGGTAATGCAGAAGAGGGAAACCAGGGAAAAGAGAGAGTCGAGGGAATAGAAGGTGAAGAAAGAGTTCATGCAGAAGAGGGAAACCAGGGAAAAGAGAGAGTCGAGGGAAAAGAAGGGAAACAGAGAGTTCATGAAAAAGAGGGAAACCAGGGGAAAGAGAGAGTCGATGGAAAAGAAGGTGGAGAAACAGTTCATGCAGAAGAGGGAAACCAGGAAAAAGAGAGAGTCGAGGGAAAAGAAGGGGAAGAGAGAGTTCATGGAAAAGAGGGACGCCAGGGAAAAGAGTCACTTGAGGGGAAAAGAGCTAAAAGAGAGAGGTAATGCAGAAGAGGGAAACCAGGGAAAAGAGAGAGTCGAGGGAATAGAAGGTGAAGAAAGAGTTCATGCAGAAGAGGGAAACCAGGAAAAAGAGAGAGTCGAGGGAAAAGAATAGAAAGAGAGAGTTAATGCAGAAGAGCGAAACCCGGGAAAAGAGAGAGTCGAGGGAATAGAAGGTGAAGAAAGAGTTCATGCAGAAGAGGGAAGCCAGGGAAAAGAAAGAGTCGAGGGAAAAGAAGGGAAACAGAGAGTTCATGAAAAAGAGGGACGCCACGGCAAAGAGTCATGCGACGGGAAAAGAGCTAAAAGAGAGAGGTAATGCAGAAGAGGGAAACTAGGGAAAAGAGAGAGTCGAGGGGAAAAAAAAGGCAACGAGAAAAATCATGCCGAAGAGGGAAAGCAGGGAAAAGAGAGAGTCGATGGAAAAGAAGGTGGAGAAAGAGTTCATGCAGAAGAGGGAAACCAGGGAAAAGAGAGAGTCGAGGGGAAAAAAAGGGAACGAGAGAAATCATGCAGAAGAGGGAAGCCAGGGAAAAGAGAGAGTCGAGGGAAAAGAAGGGAAACAGAGAGTTCATGAAAAAGAGGGAAACCAGGGAAAAGAGAGAGTCGATGGAAAAGAAGGTGGAGAAACAGTTCATGCAGAAGAGGGAAACCAGGAAAAAGAGAGAGTCGAGGGAAAAGAAGGGGAAGAGAGAGTTCATGGAAAAGAGGGACGCCAAAGAAAAGAGTCACTTGAGGGGAAAAGAGCTAAAAGAGAGAGGTAATGCAGAAGAGGGAAACCAGGGAAAAGAGAGAGTCGAGGGAAAAGAATAGAAAGAGAGTTAATGCAGAAGAGCGAAACCCGGCAAAAGAGAGAGTCGATGGAAACGAAGGGGAAGAGAGAGCTCAAGGAAAAGAGGGACGCCGGGGAAAAGAGAGAGTCGGGGGAAAAGAATAGAAAGAGAGAGTTCATGGAAAAGAGGGACGCTAGGGAAAAGAGTCACTTGAGGGGAAAAGAGCTAAAAGAGAGAGGTAATGCAGAAGAGGGAAACTAGGGAAAAGAGAGAGTCGATGGAAAAGAAGGTGGAGAAACAGTTCATGCAGAAGAGGGAAACCAGGAAAAAGAGAGAGTCGAGGGAAAAGAAGGGGAAGAGAGAGTTCATGGAAAAGAGGGACGCCAGGGAAAAGAGTCACTTGAGGGGAAAAGAGCTAAAAGAGAGAGGTAATGCAGAAGAGGGAAACCAGGGAAAAGAGAGAGTCGAGGGAAAAGAATAGAAAGAGAGTTAATGCAGAAGAGCGAAACCCGGCAAAAGAGAGAGTTGATGGAACGAAGGGGAAGAGAGAGCTCAAGGAAAAGAGGGACGCCGGGGAAAAGAGAGAGTCGGGGGAAAAGAATAGAAAGACAGAGTTCATGGAAAAGAGGGACGCTAGGGAAAAGAGTCACTTGAGGGGAAAAGAGCTAAAAGAGAGAGGTAATGCAGAAGAGGGAAACCAGGAAAAAGAGAGAGTCGAGGGGAAAAAAAAGGGAATGAGAAAAATCATGCCGAAGAGGGAAGCCAGGGAAAAGAGAGCGTCGAGGGAAAAGAATAGAAAGAGAGAGTTAATGCAGAAGAGCGAAACCTGGGAAAAGAGAGAGTCGAGGGAATAGAAGGTGAAGAAAGAGTTCATGCAGAAGAGGGAAACCAGGAAAAAGAGTCGAGGGAAAAGAAGGGAAACAGAGAGTTCATGAAAAAGAGGGAAACCAGGGAAAAGAGAGAGTCGATGGAAAAGAAGGTGGAGAAACAGTTCATGCAGAAGAGGGAAACCAGGAAAAAGAGAGAGTCGAGGGAAAAGAAGGGGAAGAGAGAGTTCATGGAAAAGAGGGACGCCACGGAAAAGAGTCACTTGAGGGGAAAAGAGCTAAAAGAGAGAGGTAATGCAGAAGAGGGAAACCAGGGAAAAGAGAGAGTCGAGGGAAAAGAATAGAAAGAGAGTTAATGCAGAAGAGCGAAACCCGGCAAAAGAGAGAGTTGATGGAACGAAGGGGAAGAGAGAGCTCAAGGAAAAGAGGGACGCCGGGGAAAAGAGAGAGTCGGGGGAAAAGAATAGAAAGACAGAGTTCATGGAAAAGAGGGACGCTAGGGAAAAGAGTCACTTGAGGGGAAAAGAGCTAAAAGAGAGAGGTAATGCAGAAGAGGGAAACCAGGAAAAAGAGAGAGTCGAGGGGAAAAAAAAGGGAATGAGAAAAATCATGCCGAAGAGGGAAAGCAGGGAAAAGAGAGAGTCGATGGAAAAGAAGGTGGAGAAAGAGTTCATGCAGAAGAGGGAAACCAGGGAAAAGAGAGAGTCGAGGGGAAAAAAAGGGAACGAGAGAAATCATGCAGAAGAGGGAAGCCAGGGTAAAGAGAGCGTCGAGGGAAAAGAATAGAAAGAGAGAGTTAATGCAGAAGAGGGAAACCCGGGAAAAGAGAGAGTCGAGGGAAAAAAAGGGGAAGAGAGAGCTCAAGGAAAAGAGGGACGCCGGGGAAAAGAGAGAGTCGGGGGAAAAGAATAGAAAGAGAGAGTTCATGGAAAAGAGGGACGCTAGGGAAAAGAGTCACTTGAGGGGAAAAGAGCTAAAAGAGAGAGGTAATGCAGAAGAGGGAAACCATGAAAAAGAGAGAGTCGAGGGGAAAAAAAAGGGAATGAGAAAATCATGCCGAAGAGGGAAGCCAGGGAAAAGAGAGCGTCGAGGGAAAAGAATAGAAAGAGAGAGTTAATGCAGAAGAGGGAAACCCGGGAAAAGAGAGAGTCGAGGGAAAAAAAGGGGAAGAGAGAGCTCAAGGAAAAGAGGGACCCCGGGGAAAAGTGAGAGTCGGGGAAAAGAACAGAGAGAGTGAGTTCATGGAAAAGAGGGACGCTAGGGAAAAGAGTCACTTGAGGGGAAAAGAGCTAAAAGAGAGAGGTAATGCAGAAGAGGGAAACCAGGGAAAAGAGAGAGTCGAGGGAATAGAAGGTGAAGAAAGAGTTCATGCAGAAGAGGGAAACCAGGAAAAAGAGAGAGTCGAGGGAAAAGAATAGAAAGAGAGAGTTAATGCAGAAGAGCGAAACTCGGGAAAAGAGAGAGTCGATGGAAATGAAGGGGAAGAGAGAGCTCAAGGAAAAGAGGGACGCCGGGGAAAAGAGCGAGCCGAGGGAAAAGAAGGGAAAGAGAGAGTTAATGCAGAAGAGGGACGCCAGGGAAAAGAGTCACTCGAGGGGAAAAGAGCTAAAAGAGACAGGTAATGCAGAAGAGGGAAACCAGGGAAAAGAGAGAGTCGAGGGAATAGAAGGTGAAGAAAGAGTTCATGCAGAAAAGGGAAACCAGGAAAAAGACAGAGTCGAGGGAAAAGAATAGAAAGAGAGAGTTAATGCAGAAGAGCGAAACCCGGGAAAAGAGATAGTCGAGGGAATAGAAGGTGAAGAAACAGTTCATGCAGAAGAGGGAAACCAGGAAAAAGAGTCGAGGGAAAAGAAGGGAAACAGAGAGTTCATGAAAAAGAGGGAAACCAGGGAAAAGAGAGAGTCGATGGAAAAGAAGGTGGAGAAAGAGTTCATGCAGAAAAGGGAAACCAGGGAAAAGAGAGAGTCGAGGGGAAAAAAAGGGAACGAGAGAAATCATGCAGAAGAGGGAAGCCAGGGAAAAGAGAGAGTCGATGGAAACGAAGGGGAAGAGAGAGCTCAAGGAAAAGAGGGAAACCAGGGAAAAGAGAGAGTCGATGGAAAAGAAGGTGGAGAAACAGTTCATGCAGAAGAGGGAAACCAGGAAAAAGAGAGAGTCGAGGGAAAAGAATAGAAAGAGAGAGTTAATGCAGAAGAGCGAAACCCGGGAAAAGAGAGAGTCGATGGAAACGAAGGGGAAGAGAGAGCTCAAGGAAAAGAGGGACGCCGGGGAAAAGAGCGAGTCGAGGGAAAAGAAGGGAAAGAGAGAGTTAATGCAGAAGAGGGACGCCAGGGAAAAGAGTCACTCGAGGGGAAAAGAGCTAAAAGAGACAGGTAATGCAGAAGAGGGAAACCAGGGAAAAGAGAGAGTCGAGGGAATAGAAGGTGAAGAAAGAGTTCATGCAGAAGAGGGAAACCAGGAAAAAGAGAGAGTCGAGGGAAAAGAAGGGAAACAGAGAGTTCATGAAAAAGAGGGAAACCAGGGAAAAGAGAGAGTCGATGGAAAAGAAGGTGGAGAAACCGTTCATGCAGAAGAGGGAAAGCAGGGAAAAGAGAGAGTCGAGGGAAAAGAAGGGGAAGAGAGAGTTCATGGAAAAGAGGGACGCCACGGAAAAGAGTCATGCGACGGGAAAAGAGCTAAAAGAGAGAGGTAATGAAGAAGAGGGAAACTAGGGAAAAGAGAGAGTCGAGGGGAAAAAAAAGGCAACGAGAAAAATCATGCCGAAGAGGGAAAGCAGGGAAAAGAGAGAGTCGATGGAAAAGAAGGTGGAGAAAGAGTTCATGCAGAAGAGGGAAACCAGGGAAAAGAGAGAGTCGAGGGGAAAAAAAGGGAACGAGAGAAATCATGCAGAAGAGGGAAGCCAGGGAAAAGAGAGAGTCGAGGGAAAAGAAGGGAAACAGAGAGTTCATGAAAAAGAGGGAAAGCAGGGAAAAGAGAGAGTCGATGGAAAAGAAGGTGGAGAAAGAGTTCATGCAGAAGAGGGAAACCAGGGAAAAGAGAGAGTCGAGGGGAAAAAAAGGGAACGAGAGAAATCATGCAGAAGAGGGAAGCCAGGGAAAAGAGAGAGTCGAGGGAAAAGAAGGGAAACAGAGAGTTCATGAAAAAGAGGGAAACCAGGGAAAAGAGAGAGTCGATGGAAAAGAAGGTGGAGAAAGAGTTCATGCAGAAGAGGGAAAACAGGGAAAAGAGAGAGTCGAGGGAAAAGAAGGGGAAGAGAGAGTTCATGGAAAAGAGGGACGCCAGGGAAAAGAGTCACTTGAGGGGAAAAGAGCTAAAAGAGAGAGGTAATGCAGAAGAGGGAAACCAGGGAAAAGAGAGAGTCGAGGGAAAAGAATAGAAAGAGAGTTAATGCAGAAGAGCGAAACCCGGCAAAAGAGAGAGTTGATGGAACGAAGGGGAAGAGAGAGCTCAAGGAAAAGAGGGACGCCGGGGAAAAGAGAGAGTCGGGGGAAAAGAATAGAAAGAGAGAGTTCATGGAAAAGAGGGACGCTAGGGAAAAGAGTCACTTGAGGGGAAAAGAGCTAAAAGAGAGAGGTAATGCAGAAGAGGGAAACCAGGAAAAAGAGAGAGTCGAGGGGGAAAAAAAGGGAATGAGAAAAATCATGCCGAAGAGGGAAAGCAGGGAAAAGAGAGAGTCGATGGAAAAGAAGGTGGAGAAAGAGTTCATGCAGAAGAGGGAAACCAGGGAAAAGAGAGAGTCGAGGGGAAAAAAAGGGAACGACAGAAATCATGCAGAAGAGGGAAGCCAGGGTAAAGAGAGCGTCGAGGGAAAAGAATAGAAAGAGATTTAATGCAGAAGAGGGAAGCCAGGGAAAAGAGAGCGTCGAGGGAAAAGAATAGAAAGAGAGAGTTAATGCAGAAGAGCGAAACCTGGGAAAAGAGAGAGTCGAGGGAATAGAAGGTGAAGAAAGAGTTCATGCAGAAGAGGGAAACCAGGAAAAAGAGTCGAGGGAAAAGAAGGGAAACAGAGAGTTCATGAAAAAGAGGGAAACCAGGGAAAAGAGAGAGTCGATGGAAAAGAAGGTGGAGAAACAGTTCATGCAGAAGAGGGAAACCAGGAAAAAGAGAGAGTCGAGGGAAAAGAAGGGGAAGAGAGAGTTCATGGAAAAGAGGGACGCCAGGGAAAAGAGTCACTTGAGGGGAAAAGAGCTAAAAGAGAGAGGTAATGCAGAAGAGGGAAACCAGGGAAAAGAGAGAGTCGAGGGAAAAGAATAGAAAGAGAGTTAATGCAGAAGAGCGAAACCCGGCAAAAGAGAGAGTTGATGGAACGAAGGGGAAGAGAGAGCTCAAGGAAAAGAGGGACGCCGGGGAAAAGAGAGAGTCGGGGGAAAAGAATAGAAAGAGAGAGTTCATGGAAAAGAGGGACGCTAGGGAAAAGAGTCACTTGAGGGGAAAAGAGCTAAAAGAGAGAGGTAATGCAGAAGAGGGAAACCAGGAAAAAGAGAGAGTCGAGGGGAAAAAAAAGGGAATGAGAAAAATCATGCCGAAGAGGGAAGCCAGGGAAAAGAGAGCGTCGAGGGAAAAGAATAGAAAGAGAGAGTTAATGCAGAAGAGGGAAACCCGGGAAAAGAGAGAGTCGAGGGAAAAAAAGGGGAAGAGAGAGCTCAAGGAAAAGAGGGACCCCGGGGAAAAGTGAGAGTCGGGGAAAAGAACAGAGAGAGTGAGTTCATGGAAAAGAGGGACGCTAGGGAAAAGAGTCACTTGAGGGGAAAAGAGCTAAAAGAGAGAGGTAATGCAGAAGAGGGAAACCAGGGAAAAGAGAGAGTCGAGGGAATAGAAGGTGAAGAAAGAGTTCATGCAGAAGAGGGAAACCAGGAAAAAGAGAGAGTCGAGGGAAAAGAAGGGAAACAGAGAGTTCATGAAAAAGAGGGAAACCAGGGAAAAGAGAGAGTCGAGGGAAAAGAAGGGGAAGAGAGAGTTCATGGAAAAGAGGGACGCCAGGGAAAAGAGTCACTTGAGGGGAAAAGAGCTAAAAGAGAGAGGTAATGCAGAAGAGGGAAACCAGGGAAAAGAGAGAGTCGAGGGAAAAGAATAGAAAGAGAGTTAATGCAGAAGAGCGAAACCCGGGAAAAGAGAGAGTCGAGGGAAAAAAAGGGGAAGAGAGAGCTCAAGGAAAAGAGGGACGCCGGGGAAAAGAGAGAGTCGGGGGAAAAGAATAGAAAGAGAGAGTTCATGGAAAAGAGGGACGCTAGGGAAAAGAGTCACTTGAGGGGAAAAGAGCTAAAAGAGAGAGGTAATGCAGAAGAGGGAAACCAGGAAAAAGAGAGAGTCGAGGGGAAAAAAAAGGGAATGAGAAAAATCATGCCGAAGAGGGAAGCCAGGGAAAAGAGAGCGTCGAGGGAAAAGAATAGAAAGAGAGAGTTAATGCAGAAGAGGGAAACCCGGGAAAAGAGAGAGTCGAGGGAAAAAAAGGGGAAGAGAGAGCTCAAGGAAAAGAGGGACCCCGGGGAAAAGTGAAAGTCGGGGAAAAGAATAGAGAGAGAGAGTTCATGGAAAAGAGGGACGCTAGGGAAAAGAGTCACTTGAGGGGAAAAGAGCTAAAAGAGAGAGGTAATGCAGAAGAGCGAAACTCGGGAAAAGAGAGAGTCGATGGAAATGAAGGGGAAGAGAGAGCTCAAGGAAAAGAGGGACGCCGGGGAAAAGAGCGAGCCGAGGGAAAAGAAGGGAAAGAGAGAGTTAATGCAGAAGAGGGACGCCAGGGAAAAGAGTCACTCGAGGGGAAAAGAGCTAAAAGAGACAGGTAATGCAGAAGAGGGAAACCAGGGAAAAGAGAGAGTCGAGGGAATAGAAGGTGAAGAAAGAGTTCATGCAGAAGAGGGAAACCAGGAAAAAGAGAGAGTCGAGGGAAAAGAAGGGAAACAGAGAGTTCATGAAAAAGAGGGAAACCAGGGAAAAGAGAGAGTCGATGGAAAAGAAGGTGGAGAAACAGTTCATGCAGAAGAGGGAAACCAGGGAAAAGAGAGAGTCGAGGGAAAAGAAGGGGAAGAGAGAGTTCATGGAAAAGAGCGACGCCAGGGAAAAGAGTCACTTGAGGGGAAAAGAGCTAAAAGAGAGAGGTAATGCAGAAGAGGGAAACAAGGGAAAAGAGAGAGTCGAGGGAATAGAAGGTGAAGAAAGAGTTCATGCAGAAAAGGGAAACCAGGAAAAAGAGTCGAGGGAAAAGAAGGGAAACAGAGAGTTCATGAAAAAGAGGGAAACCTGGGAAAAGAGAGAGTCGATGGAAAAGAAGGTGGAGAAAGAGTTCATGCAGAAGAGGGAAACCAGGGAAAAGAGAGAGTCGAGGGGAAAAAAAGGGAACGAGAGAAATCATGCAGAAGAGGGAAGCAAGGGAAAAGAGAGAGTCGATGGAAACGAAGGGGAAGAGAGAGCTCAAGGAAAAGAGGGAAACCAGGGAAAAGAGAGAGTCGATGGAAAAGAAGGTGGAGAAACAGTTCATGCAGAAGAGGGAAACCAGGAAAAAGAGAGAGTCGAGGGAAAAGAAGGGGAAGAGAGAGTTCATGGAAAAGAGGGACGCCAGGGAAAAGAGTCACTTGAGGGGAAAAGAGCTAAAAGAGAGAGGTAATGCAGAAGAGGGAAACCAGGGAAAAGAGAGAGTCGAGGGAATAGAAGGTGAAGAAAGAGTTCATGCAGAAGAGGGAAACCAGGGAAAAGAGAGAGTCGAGGGAAAAGAAGGGAAAGAGAGAGTTAATGCAGAAGAGGGACGCCAGGGAAAAGAGTCACTCGAGGGGAAAGGAGCTAAAAGAGACAGGTAATGCAGAAGAGGGAAACCAGGGAAAAGAGAGTGTCGAGGGAAAAGAAGGTGGAGAAAAAGTTCATGCAGAAGAGGGAAACCAGGGAAAAGAGAGAGTCGAGGGAAAAGAATGGAAAGAGAGAGTTAATGCAGAAGAGGGAAACCAGGGAAAAGAGAGAGTCGAGGGAAAAGAAGGGAAACAGAGAGTTCATGAAAAAGAGGGAAACCAGGGAAAAGAGAGAGTCGAGGGAAAAGAATGGAAAGAGAGAGTTAATGCAGAAGAGGGAAACCAGGGAAAAGAGAGAGTCGAGGGAAAAGAAGGGAAACAGAGAGTTCATGAAAGAGAGGGAAACCAGGGAAAAGAGAGAGTCGATGGAAAAGAAGGTGGAGAAACCGTTCATGCAGAAGAGGGAAAGCAGGGAAAAGAGAGAGTCGAGGGGAAAAAAAGGGAACGAGAGAAATCATGCAGAAGAGGGAAGCCAGGGAAAAGAGAGAGTCGATGGAAACGAAGGGGAAGAGAGAGCTCAAGGAAAAGAGGGAAACCAGGGAAAAGAGAGAGTCGATGGAAAAGAAGGTGGAGAAACAGTTCATGCAGAAGAGGGAAACCAGGAAAAAGAGAGAGTCGAGGGAAAAGAAGGGGAAGAGAGAGTTCATGGAAAAGAGGGACGCCAGGGAAAAGAGTCACTTGAGGGGAAAAGAGCTAAAAGAGAGAGGTAATGCAGAAGAGGGAAACCAGGGAAAAGAGAGAGTCGAGGGAAAAGAATAGAAAGAGAGTTAATGCAGAAGAGCAAACCAGGCAAAAGAGAGAGTTGATGGAACGAAGGGGAAGAGAGAGCTCAAGGAAAAGAGGGACGCCGGGGAAAAGAGAGAGTCGGGGGAAAAGAATAGAAAGAGAGAGTTCATGGAAAAGAGGGACGCTAGGGAAAAGAGTCACTTGAGGGGAAAAGAGCTAAAAGAGAGAGGTAATGCAGAAGAGGGAAACCAGGAAAAAGAGAGAGTCGAGGGGAAAAAAAAGGGAATGAGAAAAATCATGCCGAAGAGGGAAAGCAGGGAAAAGAGAGAGTCGATGGAAAAGAAGGTGGAGAAAGAGTTCATGCAGAAGAGGGAAACCAGGGAAAAGAGAGAGTCGAGGGGAAAAGAAGGGAACGAGAGAAATCATGCAGAAGAGGGAAGCCAGGGTAAAGAGAGCGTCGAGGGAAAAGAATAGAAAGAGAGAGTTAATGCAGAAGAGGGAAACCCGGGAAAAGAGAGAGTCGAGGGAAAAAAAGGGGAAGAGAGAGCTCAAGGAAAAGAGGGACGCCGGGGAAAAGAGAGTCGGGGGAAAAGAATAGAAAGAGAGAGTTCATGGAAAAGAGGGACGCTAGGGAAAAGAGTCACTTGAGGGGAAAAGACCTAAAAGAGAGAGGTAATGCAGAAGAGGGAAACCAGGGAAAAGAGACAGTCGAGGGAAAAGAAGGTGAAGAAAGAGTTCATGCAGAAGAGGGAAACCAGGAAAAAGAGAGAGTCGAGGGAAAAGAATAGAAAGAGAGAGTTAATGCAGAAGAGCGAAACCCGGCAAAAGAGAGAGTCGATGGAAAAGAAGGGGAAGAGAGAGCTCAAGGAAAAGAGGGACGCCGGGGAAAAGAGCGAGTCGAGGGAAAAGAAGGGAAAGAGAGAGTTAATGCAGAAGAGGGACGCCAGGGAAAAGAGTCACTCGAGGGGAAAGGAGCTAAAAGAGACAGGTAATGCAGAAGAGGGAAACCAGGGAAAAGAGAGAGTCGAGGGAATAGAAGGGGAAGAAAGAGTTCATGCAGAAGAGGGAAACCAGGGAAAAGAGAGAGTCGAGGGAAAAGAAGGGAAACAGAGTTCATGAAAAAGAGGGAAACCAGGGAAAAGAGAGAGTCGATGGAAAAGAAGGTGGAGAAACAGTTCATGCAGAAGAGGGAAACCAGGAAAAAGAGAGAGTCGAGGGAAAAGAAGGGGAAGAGAGAGTTCATGGAAAAGAGGGACGCCAGGGAAAAGAGTCACTTGAGGGGAAAAGAGCTAAAAGACACAGGTAATGCAGAAGAGGGAAACCAGGGAAAAGAGAGTGTCGAGGGAAAAGAAGGTGGAGAAAAAGTTCATGCAGAAGAGGGAAACCAGGGAAAAGAGAGAGTCGAGGGAAAAGAATGGAAAGAGAGAGTTAATGCAGAAGAGGGAAACCAGGGAAAAGAGAGAGTCGAGGGAAAAGAAGGGAAACAGAGAGTTCATGAAAAAGAGGGAAACCAGGGAAAAGAGAGAGTCGAGGGAAAAGAATGGAAAGAGAGAGTTAATGCAGAAGAGGGAAACCAGGGAAAAGAGAGAGTCGAGGGAAAAGAAGGGAAACAGAGAGTTCATGAAAGAGAGGGAAACCAGGGAAAAGAGAGAGTCGATGGAAAAGAAGGTGGAGAAACAGTTCATGCAGAAGAGGGAAACCAGGAAAAAGAGAGACTCGAGGGAAAAGAAGGGGAAGAGAGTTAATGCAGAAGAGCGAAACCCGGCAAAAGAGAGAGTCGATGGAAACGAAGGGGAAGAGAGAGCTCAAGGAAAAGAGAGACGCCGGGGAAAAGAGAGAGTCGGGGGGAAAAAAGGGAACGAGAAAAATCATGCCGAAGAGGGAAAGCAGGGAAAAGAGAGAGTCGATGGAAAAGAAGGTGGAGAAAGAGTTCATGCAGAAGAGGGAAACCAGGGAAAAGAGAGAGTCGAGGGGAAAAAAAGGGAACGAGAGAAATCATGCAGAAGAGGGAAGCCAGGGAAAAGAGAGCGTCGAGGGAAAAGAATAGAAAGAGAGAGTTAATGCAGAAGAGGGAAACCCGGGAAAAGAGAGAGTCGAGGGAAAAAAAGGGGAAGAGAGAGCTCAAGGAAAAGAGGGACGCCGGGGAAAAGAGCGAGTCGAGGGAAAAGAATAGAGAGAGAGAGTTCATGGAAAAGAGGGACGCTAGGGAAAAGAGTCACTTGAGGGGAAAAGAGCTAAAAGAGAGAGGTAATGCAGAAGAGGGAAACCAGGGAAAAGAGAGAGTCGAGGGAATAGAAGGTGAAGAAAGAGTTCATGCAGAAGAGGGAAACGAGGAAAAAGAGAGAGTCGAGGGAAAAGAATAGAAAGAGAGAGTTAATGCAGAAGAGCGAAACCCGGGAAAAGAGAGAGTCGATGGAAATGAAGGGGAAGAGAGAGCTCAAGGAAAAGAGGGACGCCGGGGAAAAGAGCGAGTCGAGGGAAAAGAAGGGAAAGAGAGAGTTAATGCAGAAGAGGGACGCCAGGGAAAAGAGTCACTCGAGGGGAAAAGAGCTAAAAGAGACAGGTAATGCAGAAGAGGGAAACCAGGGAAAAGAGAGAGTCGAGGGAATAGAAGGTGAAGAAAGAGTTCATGCAGAAGAGGGAAACCAGGGAAAAGAGAGAGTCGAGGCAAAAGAAGGGAAACAGAGAGTTCATGAAAAAGAGGGAAACCAGGGAAAAGAGAGATTCGATGGAAAAGAAGGTGGAGAAAGAGTTCATGCAGAAGAGGGAAACCAGGAAAAAGAGAGAGTCGAGGGAAAAGAAGGGGAAGAGAGAGTTCATGGAAAAGAGGGACTCTAGGGAAAAGAGTCACTTGAGGGGAAAAGAGCTAAAAGAGAGAGGTAATGCAGAAGAGGGAAACCAGGGAAAAGAGAGAGTCGAGGGAATAGAAGGTGAAGAAAGAGTTCATGCAGAAGAGGGAAACCAGGAAAAAGAGAGAGTCGAGGGAAAAGAATAGAAAGAGAGAGTTAATGCAGAAGAGCGAAACCCGGGAAAAGAGAGAGTCGATGGAAACGAAGGGGAAGAGAGAGCTCAAGGAAAAGAGGGACGCCGGGGAAAAGAGCGAGTCGAGGGAAAAGAAGGGAAAGAGAGAGTTAATGCAGAAGAGGGACGCCAGGGAAAAGAGTCACTCGAGGGGAAAAGAGCTAAAAGAGAGAGGTAATGCAGAAGAGGGAAACCAGGGAAAAGAGAGAGTCGAGGGAATAGAAGGTGAAGAAAGAGTTCATGCAGAAGAGGGAAACCAGGGAAAAGAGAGAGTCGAGGGAAAAGAAGGGAAAGAGAGAGTTAATGCAGAAGAGGGACGCCAGGGAAAAGAGTCACTCGAGGGGAAAGGAGCTAAAAGAGACAGGTAATGCAGAAGAGGGAAACCAGGGAAAAGAGAGTGTCGAGGGAAAAGAAGGTGGAGAAAAAGTTCATGCAGAAGAGGGAAACCAGGGAAAAGAGAGAGTCGAGGGAAAAGAATGGAAACAGAGAGTTAATGCAGAAGAGGGAAACCAGGGAAAAGAGAGAGTCGAGGGAAAAGAAGGGAAACAGAGAGTTCATGAAAAAGAGGGAAACCAGGGAAAAGAGAGAGTCGAGGGAAAAGAAGGTGGAGAAACAGTTCATGCAGAAGAGGGAAACCAGGAAAAAGAGAGAGTCGAGGGAAAAGAAGGGGAAGAGAGAGTTCATGGAAAAGAGGGACGCTAGGGAAAAGAGTCACTCGACGGGAAAAGAGCTAAAAGAGAGAGCTAATGCAGAAGAGGGAAACTAGGGAAAAGAGAGAGTCGAGGGGAAAAAAAAGGGAACGAGAAAAATCATGCCGAAGAGGGAAAGCAGGGAAAAGAGAGAGTCGATAGAAAAGAAGGTGGAGAAAGAGTTCATGCAGAAGAGGGAAACCAGGGAAAAGAGAGAGTCGAGGGGAAAAAAAGGGAACGAGAGAAATCATGCAGAAGAGGGAAGCCAGGGAAAAGAGAGAGTCGAGGGAAAAGAAGGGAAACAGAGAGTTCATGAAAAAGAGGGAAACCAGGGAAAAGAGAGAGTCGATGGAAAAGAAGGTGGAGAAAGAGTTCATGCAGAAGAGGGAAACCAGGGAAAAGAGAGAGTCGAGGGGAAAAAAAGGGAACGAGAGAAATCATGCAGAAGAGGGAAGCCAGGGAAAAGAGAGCGTCGAGGGAAAAGAATAGAAAGAGAGAGTTAATGCAGAAGAGGGAAACCCGGGAAAAGAGAGAGTCGAGGGAATAGAAGGTGAAGAAAGAGTTCATGCAGAAGAGGGAAACCAGGAAAAAGAGAGAGTCGAGGGAAAAGAATAGAAAGAGAGAGTTAATGCAGAAGAGCGAAACCCGGGAAAAGAGAGAGTCGATGGAAACGAAGGGGAAGAGAGAGCTCAAGGAAAAGAGGGACGCCGGGGAAAAGAGCGAGTCGAGGGAAAAGAAGGGAAAGAGAGAGTTAATGCAGAAGAGGGACGCCAGGGAAAAGAGTCACTCGAGGGGAAAAGAGCTAAAAGAGAGAGGTAATGCAGAAGAGGGAAACCAGGGAAAAGAGAGAGTCGAGGGAATAGAAGGTGAAGAAAGAGTTCATGCAGAAGAGGGAAACCAGGGAAAAGAGAGTGTCGAGGGAAAAGAAGGGAAAGAGAGAGTTAATGCAGAAGAGGGACGCCAGGGAAAAGAGTCACTCGAGGGGAAAGGAGCTAAAAGAGACAGGTAATGCAGAAGAGGGAAACCAGGGAAAAGAGAGTGTCGAGGGAAAAGAAGGTGGAGAAAAAGTTCATGCAGAAGAGGGAAACCAGGGAAAAGAGAGAGTCGAGGGAAAAGAATGGAAAGAGAGAGTTAATGCAGAAGAGGGAAACCAGGGAAAAGAGAGAGTCGAGGGAAAAGAAGGGAAACAGAGAGTTCATGAAAAAGAGGGAAACCAGGGAAAAGAGAGAGTCGATGGAAAAGAAGGTGGAGAAACAGTTCATGCAGAAGAGGGAAACCAGGAAAAAGAGAGAGTCGAGGGAAAAGAAGGGGAAGAGAGAGTTCATGGAAAAGAGGGACGCCACGGAAAAGAGTCATGCGACGGGAAAAGAGCTAAAAGAGAGAGCTAATGCAGAAGAGGGAAACTAGGGAAAAGAGAGAGTCGAGGGGAAAAAAAAGGGAACGAGAAAAATCATGCCGAAGAGGGAAAGCAGGGAAAAGAGAGAGTCGATGGAAAAGAAGGTGGAGAAAGAGTTCATGCAGAAGAGGGAAACCAGGGAAAAGAGAGAGTCGAGGGGAAAAAAAGGGAAGGAGAGAAATCATGCAGAAGAGGGAAGCCAGGGAAAAGAGCGAGTCGAGGGAAAAGAAGGGAAACAGAGAGTTCATGAAAAAGAGGGAAACCAGGGAAAAGAGAGAGTCGATGGAAAAGAAGGTGGAGAAACAGTTCATGCAGAAGAGGGAAACCAGGAAAAAGAGAGAGTCGAGGGAAAAGAATGGAAAGAGAGAGTTCATGGAAAAGAGGGACGCTAGGGAAAAGAGTCACTTGAGGGGAAAAGAGCTAAAAGAGAGAGGTAATGCAGAAGAGGGAAACTAGGGAAAAGAGAGAGTCGAGGGAAAAGAATAGAAAGAGAGTTAATGCAGAAGAGCGAAACCCGGCAAAAGAGAGAGTCGATGGAAACGAAGGGGAAGAGAGAGCTCAAGGAAAAGAGGGACGCCGGGGAAAAGAGAGAGTCGGGGGAAAAGAATAGAAAGAGAGAGTTCATGGAAAAGAGGGACGCTAGGGAAAAGAGTCACTTGAGGGGAAAAGAGCTAAAAGAGAGAGGTAATGCAGAAGAGGGAAACTAGGGAAAAGAGAGAGTCGAGGGGAAAAAAAAGGGAACGAGAAAAATCATGCAGAAGAGGGAAACCAGGGAAAAGAGAGAGTCGAGGGGAAAAAAAAGGGAACGAGAGAAATCATGCAGAAGAGGGAAGCCAGGGAAAAGAGAGCGTCGAGGGAAAAGAATAGAAAGAGAGAGTTAATGCAGAAGAGGGAAACCCGGGAAAAGAGAGAGTCGAGGGAAAAAAAGGGGAAGAGAGAGCTCAAGGAAAAGAGGGACGCCGGGGAAAAGTGAGAGTCGGGGGAAAAGAATAGAGAGAGAGAGTTCATGGAAAAGAGGGACGCTAGGGAAAAGAGTCACTTGAGGGGAAAAGAGCTAAAAGAGAGAGGTAATGCAGAAGAGGGAAACCAGGGAAAAGAGAGAGTCGAGGGAATAGAAGGTGAAGAAAGAGTTCATGCAGAAGAGGGAAACCAGGAAAAAGAGAGAGTCGAGGGAAAAGAAGGGAAAGAGAGATTTAATGCAGAAGAGGGACGCCAGGGAAAAGAGTCACTCGAGGGGAAAAGAGCTAAAAGAGACAGGTAATGCAGAAGAGGGAAACCAGGGAAAAGAGAGAGTCGAGGGAATAGAAGGGGAAGAAAGAGTTCATGCAGAAGAGGGAAACCAGGGAAAAGAGAGAGTCGAGGGAAAAGAAGGGAAATAGAGAGTTCATGAAAAAGAGGGAAACCAGGGAAAAGAGAGAGTCGATGGAAAAGAAGGTGGAGAAACAGTTCATGCAGAAGAGGGAAACCAGGAAAAAGAGAGAGTCGAGGGAAAAGAAGGGGAAGAGAGAGTTCATGGAAAAGAGGGACGCCAGGGAAAAGAGTCACTTGAGGGGAAAAGAGCTAAAAGAGAGAGGTAATGCAGAAGAGGGAAACCAGGGAAAAGAGAGAGTCGAGGGAATAGAAGGTGAAGAAAGAGTTCATGCAGAAGAGGGAAACCAGGAAAAAAAGAGAGAGTCGAGGGAAAAGAAGGGAAAGAGAGAGTTAATGCAGAAGAGGGACGCCAGGGAAAAGAGTCACTCGAGGGGAAAGGAGCTAAAAGAGACAGGTAATGCAGAAGAGGGAAACCAGGGAAAAGAGAGTGTCGAGGGAAAAGAAGGTGGAGAAAAAGTTCATGCAGAAGAGGGAAACCAGGGAAAAGAGAGAGTCGAGGGAAAAGAATGGAAAGAGAGAGTTAATGCAGAAGAGGGAAACCAGGGAAAAGAGAGAGTCGAGGGAAAAGAAGGGAAACAGAGAGTTCATGAAAAAGAGGGAAACCAGGGAAAAGAGAGAGTCGATGGAAAAGAAGGTGGAGAAACCGTTCATGCAGAAGAGGGAAAGCAGGGAAAAGAGAGAGTCGAGGGAAAAGAAGGGGAAGAGAGAGTTCATGGAAAAGAGGGACGCCACGGAAAAGAGTCATGCGACGGGAAAAGAGCTAAAAGAGAGAGGTAATGAAGAAGAGGGAAACTAGGGAAAAGAGAGAGTCGAGGGGAAAAAAAAGGCAACGAGAAAAATCATGCCGAAGAGGGAAAGCAGGGAAAAGAGAGAGTCGATGGAAAAGAAGGTGGAGAAAGAGTTCATGCAGAAGAGGGAAACCAGGGAAAAGAGAGAGTCGAGGGGAAAAAAAGGGAACGAGAGAAATCATGCAGAAGAGGGAAGCCAGGGAAAAGAGAGAGTCGAGGGAAAAGAAGGGAAACAGAGAGTTCATGAAAAAGAGGGAAACCAGGGAAAAGAGAGAGTCGATGGAAAAGAAGGTGGAGAAAGTGTTCATGCAGAAGAGGGAAACCAGGGAAAAGAGAGAGTCGAGGGGAAAAAAAGGGAACGAGAGAAATCATGCAGAAGAGGGAAGCCAGGGAAAAGAGAGAGTCGAGGGAAAAGAAGGGAAACAGAGAGTTCATGAAAAAGAGGGAAACCAGGGAAAAGAGAGAGTCGATGGAAAAGAAGGTGGAGAAAGAGTTCATGCAGAAGAGGGAAAACAGGGAAAAGAAAGAGTCGAGGGAAAAGAAGGGGAAGAGAGAGTTCATGGAAAAGAGGGACGCCAGGGAAAAGAGTCACTTGAGGGGAAAAGAGCTAAAAGAGAGAGGTAATGCAGAAGAGGGAAACCAGGGAAAAGAGAGAGTCGAGGGAAAAGAATAGAAAGAGAGTTAATGCAGAAGAGCGAAACCCGGCAAAAGAGAGAGTTGATGGAACGAAGGGGAAGAGAGAGCTCAAGGAAAAGAGGGACGCCGGGGAAAAGAGAGAGTCGGGGGAAAAGAATAGAAAGAGAGAGTTCATGGAAAAGAGGGACGCTAGGGAAAAGAGTCACTTGAGGGGAAAAGAGCTAAAAGAGAGAGGTAATGCAGAAGAGGGAAACCAGGAAAAAGAGAGAGTCGAGGGGGAAAAAAAGGGAATGAGAAAAATCATGCCGAAGAGGGAAAGCAGGGAAAAGAGAGAGTCGATGGAAAAGAAGGTGGAGAAAGAGTTCATGCAGAAGAGGGAAACCAGGGAAAAGAGAGAGTCGAGGGGAAAAAAAGGGAACGACAGAAATCATGCAGAAGAGGGAAGCCAGGGTAAAGAGAGCGTCGAGGGAAAAGAATAGAAAGAGATTTAATGCAGAAGAGGGAAGCCAGGGAAAAGAGAGCGTCGAGGGAAAAGAATAGAAAGAGAGAGTTAATGCAGAAGAGCGAAACCTGGGAAAAGAGAGAGTCGAGGGAATAGAAGGTGAAGAAAGAGTTCATGCAGAAGAGGGAAACCAGGAAAAAGAGTCGAGGGAAAAGAAGGGAAACAGAGAGTTCATGAAAAAGAGGGAAACCAGGGAAAAGAGAGAGTCGATGGAAAAGAAGGTGGAGAAACAGTTCATGCAGAAGAGGGAAACCAGGAAAAAGAGAGAGTCGAGGGAAAAGAAGGGGAAGAGAGAGTTCATGGAAAAGAGGGACGCCAGGGAAAAGAGTCACTTGAGGGGAAAAGAGCTAAAAGAGAGAGGTAATGCAGAAGAGGGAAACCAGGGAAAAGAGAGAGTCGAGGGAAAAGAATAGAAAGAGAGTTAATGCAGAAGAGCGAAACCCGGCAAAAGAGAGAGTTGATGGAACGAAGGGGAAGAGAGAGCTCAAGGAAAAGAGGGACGCCGGGGAAAAGAGAGAGTCGGGGGAAAAGAATAGAAAGAGAGAGTTCATGGAAAAGAGGGACGCTAGGGAAAAGAGTCACTTGAGGGGAAAAGAGCTAAAAGAGAGAGGTAATGCAGAAGAGGGAAACCAGGAAAAAGAGAGAGTCGAGGGGAAAAAAAAGGGAATGAGAAAAATCATGCCGAAGAGGGAAAGCAGGGAAAAGAGAGAGTCGATGGAAAAGAAGGTGGAGAAAGAGTTCATGCAGAAGAGGGAAACCAGGGAAAAGAGAGAGTCGAGGGGAAAAGAAGGGAACGAGAGAAATCATGCAGAAGAGGGAAGCCAGGGTAAAGAGAGCGTCGAGGGAAAAGAATAGAAAGAGAGAGTTAATGCAGAAGAGGGAAACCCGGGAAAAGAGAGAGTCGAGGGAAAAAAAGGGGAAGAGAGAGCTCAAGGAAAAGAGGGACGCCGGGGAAAAGAGAGAGTCGGGGGAAAAGAATAGAAAGAGAGAGTTCATGGAAAAGAGGGACGCTAGGGAAAAGAGTCACTTGAGGGGAAAAGACCTAAAAGAGAGAGGTAATGCAGAAGAGGGAAACCAGGGAAAAGAGAGAGTCGAGGGAAAAGAAGGTGAAGAAAGAGTTCATGCAGAAGAGGGAAACCAGGAAAAAGAGAGAGTCGAGGGAAAAGAATAGAAAGAGAGAGTTAATGCAGAAGAGCGAAACCCGGCAAAAGAGAGAGTCGATGGAAAAGAAGGGGAAGAGAGAGCTCAAGGAAAAGAGGGACGCCGGGGAAAAGAGCGAGTCGAGGGAAAAGAAGGGAAAGAGAGAGTTAATGCAGAAGAGGGACGCCAGGGAAAAGAGTCACTCGAGGGGAAAGGAGCTAAAAGAGACAGGTAATGCAGAAGAGGGAAACCAGGGAAAAGAGAGAGTCGAGGGAATAGAAGGGGAAGAAAGAGTTCATGCAGAAGAGGGAAACCAGGGAAAAGAGAGAGTCGAGGGAAAAGAAGGGAAACAGAGTTCATGAAAAAGAGGGAAACCAGGGAAAAGAGAGAGTCGATGGAAAAGAAGGTGGAGAAACAGTTCATGCAGAAGAGGGAAACCAGGAAAAAGAGAGAGTCGAGGGAAAAGAAGGGGAAGAGAGAGTTCATGGAAAAGAGGGACGCCAGGGAAAAGAGTCACTTGAGGGGAAAAGAGCTAAAAGAGAGAGGTAATGCAGAAGAGGGAAACCAGGGAAAAGAGAGAGTCGAGGGAATAGAAGGTGAAGAAAGAGTTCATGCAGAAGAGGGAAACCAGGGAAAAGAGAGAGTCGAGGGAAAAGAAGGGAAAGAGAGAGTTAATGCAGAAGAGGGACGCCAGGGAAAAGAGTCACTCGAGGGGAAAGGAGCTAAAAGAGACAGGTAATGCAGAAGAGGGAAACCAGGGAAAAGAGAGTGTCGAGGGAAAAGAAGGTGGAGAAAAAGTTCATGCAGAAGAGGGAAACCAGGGAAAAGAGAGAGTCGAGGGAAAAGAATGGAAAGAGAGAGTTAATGCAGAAGAGGGAAACCAGGGAAAAGAGAGAGTCGAGGGAAAAGAAGGGAAACAGAGAGTTCATGAAAAAGAGGGAAACCAGGGAAAAGAGAGAGTCGAGGGAAAAGAATGGAAAGAGAGAGTTAATGCAGAAGAGGGAAACCAAGGAAAAGAGAGAGTCGAGGGAAAAGAAGGGAAACAGAGAGTTCATGAAAAAGAGGGAAACCAGGGAAAAGAGAGAGTCGAGGGAAAAGAATGGAAAGAGAGAGTTAATGCAGAAGAGGGAAACCAAGGAAAAGAGAGAGTCGAGGGAAAAGAAGGGAAACAGAGAGTTCATGAAAGAGAGGGAAACCAGGGAAAAGAGAGAGTCGATGGAAAAGAAGGTGGAGAAACAGTTCATGCAGAAGAGGGAAACCAGGAAAAAGAGAGAGTCGAGGGAAAAGAAGGGGAAGAGAGTTAATGCAGAAGAGCGAAACCCGGCAAAAGAGAGAGTCGATGGAAACGAAGGGGAAGAGAGAGCTCAAGGAAAAGAGAGACGCCGGGGAAAAGAGAGAGTCGGGGGGAAAAAAGGGAACGAGAAAAATCATGCCGAAGAGGGAAAGCAGGGAAAAGAGAGAGTCGATGGAAAAGAAGGTGGAGAAAGAGTTCATGCAGAAGAGGGAAACCAGGGAAAAGAGAGAGTCGAGGGGAAAAAAAGGGAACGAGAGAAATCATGCAGAAGAGGGAAGCCAGGGAAAAGAGAGCGTCGAGGGAAAAGAATAGAAAGAGAGAGTTAATGCAGAAGAGGGAAACCCGGGAAAAGAGAGAGTCGAGGGGAAAAAAGGGGAAGAGAGAGCTCAAGGAAAAGAGGGACGCCGGGGAAAAGTGAGAGTCGGGGGAAAAGAATAGAGAGAGAGAGTTCATGGAAAAGAGGGACGCTAGGGAAAAGAGTCACTTGAGGGGAAAAGAGCTAAAAGAGAGAGGTAATGCAGAAGAGGGAAACCAGGGAAAAGAGAGAGTCGAGGGAATAGAAGGTGAAGAAAGAGTTCATGCAGAAGAGGGAAACGAGGAAAAAGAGAGAGTCGAGGGAAAAGAATAGAAAGAGAGAGTTAATGCAGAAGAGCGAAACCCGGGAAAAGAGAGAGTCGATGGAAATGAAGGGGAAGAGAGAGCTCAAGGAAAAGAGGGACGCCGGGGAAAAGAGCGAGTCGAGGGAAAACAAGGGAAAGAGAGAGTTAATGCAGAAGAGGGACGCCAGGGAAAAGAGTCACTCGAGGGGAAAAGAGCTAAAAGAGACAGGTAATGCAGAAGAGGGAAACCAGGGAAAAGAGAGAGTCGAGGGAATAGAAGGTGAAGAAAGAGTTCATGCAGAAGAGGGAAACCAGGAAAAAGAGAGAGTCGAGGGAAAAGAAGGGAAACAGAGAGTTCATGAAAAAGAGGGAAACCAGGGAAAAGAGAGAGTCGATGGAAAAGAAGGTGGAGAAACAGTTCATGCAGAAGAGGGAAACCAGGAAAAAGAGAGAGTCGAGGGAAAAGAAGGGGAAGAGAGAGTTCATGGAAAAGAGGGACTCTAGGGAAAAGAGTCACTTGAGGGGAAAAGAGCTAAAAGAGAGAGGTAATGCAGAAGAGGGAAACCAGGGAAAAGAGAGAGTCGAGGGAATAGAAGGTGAAGAAAGAGTTCATGCAGAAGAGGGAAACCAGGAAAAAGAGAGAGTCGAGGGAAAAGAATAGAAAGAGAGAGTTAATGCAGACGAGCGAAACCCGGGAAAAGAGAGAGTCGATGGAAACGAAGGGGAAGAGAGAGCTCAAGGAAAAGAGGGACGCCGGGGAAAAGAGCGAGTCGAGGGAAAAGAAGGGAAAGAGAGAGTTAATGCAGAAGAGGGACGCCAGGGAAAAGAGTCACTCGAGGGGAAAAGAGCTAAAAGAGAGAGGTAATGCAGAAGAGGGAAACCAGGGAAAAGAGAGAGTCGAGGGAATAGAAGGTGAAGAAAGAGTTCATGCAGAAGAGGGAAACCAGGGAAAAGAGAGAGTCGAGGGAAAAGAAGGGAAAGAGAGAGTTAATGCAGAAGAGGGACGCCAGGGAAAAGAGTCACTCGAGGGGAAAGGAGCTAAAAGAGACAGGTAATGCAGAAGAGGGAAACCAGGGAAAAGAGAGTGTCGAGGGAAAAGAAGGTGGAGAAAAAGTTCATGCAGAAGAGGGAAACCAGGGAAAAGAGAGAGTCGAGGGAAAAGAATGGAAAGAGAGAGTTAATGCAGAAGAGGGAAACCAGGGAAAAGAGAGAGTCGAGGGAAAAGAAGGGAAACAGAGAGTTCATGAAAAAGAGGGAAACCAGGGAAAAGAGACAGTCGAGGGAAAAGAAGGTGGAGAAACAGTTCATGCAGAAGAGGGAAACCAGGAAAAAGAGAGAGTCGAGGGAAAAGAAGGGGAAGAGAGAGTTCATGGAAAAGAGGGACGCCACGGAAAAGAGTCATGCGACGGGAAAAGAGCTAAAAGAGAGAGCTAATGCAGAAGAGGGAAACTAGGGAAAAGAGAGAGTCGAGGGGAAAAAAAAGGGAACGAGAAAAATCATGCCGAAGAGGGAAAGCAGGGAAAAGAGAGAGTCGATGGAAAAGAAGGTGGAGAAAGAGTTCATGCAGAAGAGGGAAACCAGGGAAAAGAGAGAGTCGAGGGGAAAAAAAGGGAACGAGAGAAATCATGCAGAAGAGGGAAGCCAGGGAAAAGAGAGAGTCGAGGGAAAAGAAGGGAAACAGAGAGTTCATGAAAAAGAGGGAAACCAGGGAAAAGAGAGAGTCGATGGAAAAGAAGGTGGAGAAAGAGTTCATGCAGAAGAGGGAAACCAGGGAAAAGAGAGAGTCGAGGGGAAAAAAAGGGAACGAGAGAAATCATGCAGAAGAGGGAAGCCAGGGAAAAGAGAGCGTCGAGGGAAAAGAATAGAAAGAGAGAGTTAATGCAGAAGAGGGAAACCCGGGAAAAGAGAGAGTCGAGGGAAAAAAAGGGGAAGAGAGAGCTCAAGGAAAAGAGGGACGCCGGGGAAAAGTGAGAGTCGGGGGAAAAGAATAGAGAGAGAGAGTTCATGGAAAAGAGGGACGCTAGGGAAAAGAGTCACTTGAGGGGAAAAGAGCTAAAAGAGAGAGGTAATGCAGAAGAGGGAAACCAGGGAAAAGAGAGAGTCGAGGGAATAGAAGGTGAAGAAAGAGTTCATGCAGAAGAGGGAAACCAGGAAAAAGAGAGAGTCGAGGGAAAAGAAGGGGAAGAGAGAGTTCATGGAAAAGAGGGACGCTAGGGAAAAGAGTCACTCGACGGGAAAAGAGCTAAAAGAGAGAGCTAATGCAGAAGAGGGAAACTAGGGAAAAGAGAGAGTCGAGGGAATAGAAGGGGAAGAAAGAGTTCATGCAGAAGAGGGAAACCAGGGAAAAGAGAGAGTCGAGGGAAAAGAAGGGAAACAGAGAGTTCATGAAAAAGAGGGAAACCAGGGAAAAGAGAGAGTCGAGGGAAAAGAATGGAAAGAGAGAGTTAATGCAGAAGAGGGAAACCAGGGAAAAGAGAGAGTCGAGGGAAAAGAAGGGAAACAGAGAGTTCATGAAAGAGAGGGAAACCAGGGAAAAGAGAGAGTCGATGGAAAAGAAGGTGGAGAAACCGTTCATGCAGAAGAGGGAAAGCAGGGAAAAGAGAGAGTCGAGGGGAAAAAAAGGGAACGAGAGAAATCATGCAGAAGAGGGAAGCCAGGGAAAAGAGAGAGTCGATGGAAACGAAGGGGAAGAGAGAGCTCAAGGAAAAGAGGGAAACCAGGGAAAAGAGAGAGTCGATGGAAAAGAAGGTGGAGAAACAGTTCATGCAGAAGAGGGAAACCAGGAAAAAGAGAGAGTCGAGGGAAAAGAAGGGGAAGAGAGAGTTCATGGAAAAGAGGGACGCCAGGGAAAAGAGTCACTTGAGGGGAAAAGAGCTAAAAGAGAGAGGTAATGCAGAAGAGGGAAACCAGGGAAAAGAGAGAGTCGAGGGAAAAGAATAGAAAGAGAGTTAATGCAGAAGAGCAAACCCGGCAAAAGAGAGAGTTGATGGAACGAAGGGGAAGAGAGAGCTCAAGGAAAAGAGGGACGCCGGGGAAAAGAGAGAGTCGGGGGAAAAGAATAGAAAGAGAGAGTTCATGGAAAAGAGGGACGCTAGGGAAAAGAGTCACTTGAGGGGAAAAGAGCTAAAAGAGAGAGGTAATGCAGAAGAGGGAAACCAGGAAAAAGAGAGAGTCGAGGGGAAAAAAAAGGGAATGAGAAAAATCATGCCGAAGAGGGAAAGCAGGGAAAAGAGAGAGTCGATGGAAAAGAAGGTGGAGAAAGAGTTCATGCAGAAGAGGGAAACCAGGGAAAAGAGAGAGTCGAGGGGAAAAGAAGGGAACGAGAGAAATCATGCAGAAGAGGGAAGCCAGGGTAAAGAGAGCGTCGAGGGAAAAGAATAGAAAGAGAGAGTTAATGCAGAAGAGGGAAACCCGGGAAAAGAGAGAGTCGAGGGAAAAAAAGGGGAAGAGAGAGCTCAAGGAAAAGAGGGACGCCGGGGAAAAGAGAGAGTCGGGGGAAAAGAATAGAAAGAGAGAGTTCATGGAAAAGAGGGACGCTAGGGAAAAGAGTCACTTGAGGGGAAAAGACCTAAAAGAGAGAGGTAATGCAGAAGAGGGAAACCAGGGAAAAGAGAGAGTCGAGGGAAAAGAAGGTGAAGAAAGAGTTCATGCAGAAGAGGGAAACCAGGAAAAAGAGAGAGTCGAGGGAAAAGAATAGAAAGAGAGAGTTAATGCAGAAGAGCGAAACCCGGCAAAAGAGAGAGTCGATGGAAAAGAAGGGGAAGAGAGAGCTCAAGGAAAAGAGGGACGCCGGGGAAAAGAGCGAGTCGAGGGAAAAGAAGGGAAAGAGAGAGTTAATGCAGAAGAGGGACGCCAGGGAAAAGAGTCACTCGAGGGGAAAGGAGCTAAAAGAGACAGGTAATGCAGAAGAGGGAAACCAGGGAAAAGAGAGAGTCGAGGGAATAGAAGGGGAAGAAAGAGTTCATGCAGAAGAGGGAAACCAGGGAAAAGAGAGAGTCGAGGGAAAAGAAGGGAAACAGAGTTCATGAAAAAGAGGGAAACCAGGGAAAAGAGAGAGTCGATGGAAAAGAAGGTGGAGAAACAGTTCATGCAGAAGAGGGAAACCAGGAAAAAGAGAGAGTCGAGGGAAAAGAAGGGGAAGAGAGAGTTCATGGAAAAGAGGGACGCCAGGGAAAAGAGTCACTTGAGGGGAAAAGAGCTAAAAGAGAGAGGTAATGCAGAAGAGGGAAACCAGGGAAAAGAGAGAGTCGAGGGAATAGAAGGTGAAGAAAGAGTTCATGCAGAAGAGGGAAACCAGGGAAAAGAGAGAGTCGAGGGAAAAGAAGGGAAAGAGAGAGTTAATGCAGAAGAGGGACGCCAGGGAAAAGAGTCACTCGAGGGGAAAGGAGCTAAAAGAGACAGGTAATGCAGAAGAGGGAAACCAGGGAAAAGAGAGTGTCGAGGGAAAAGAAGGTGGAGAAAAAGTTCATGCAGAAGAGGGAAACCAGGGAAAAGAGAGAGTCGAGGGAAAAGAATGGAAAGAGAGAGTTAATGCAGAAGAGGGAAACCAGGGAAAAGAGAGAGTCGAGGGAAAAGAAGGGAAACAGAGAGTTCATGAAAAAGAGGGAAACCAGGGAAAAGAGAGAGTCGAGGGAAAAGAATGGAAAGAGAGAGTTAATGCAGAAGAGGGAAACCAAGGAAAAGAGAGAGTCGAGGGAAAAGAAGGGAAACAGAGAGTTCATGAAAGAGAGGGAAACCAGGGAAAAGAGAGAGTCGATGGAAAAGAAGGTGGAGAAACAGTTCATGCAGAAGAGGGAAACCAGGAAAAAGAGAGAGTCGAGGGAAAAGAAGGGGAAGAGAGTTAATGCAGAAGAGCGAAACCCGGCAAAAGAGAGAGTCGATGGAAACGAAGGGGAAGAGAGAGCTCAAGGAAAAGAGAGACGCCGGGGAAAAGAGAGAGTCGGGGGGAAAAAAGGGAACGAGAAAAATCATGCCGAAGAGGGAAAGCAGGGAAAAGAGAGAGTCGATGGAAAAGAAGGTGGAGAAAGAGTTCATGCAGAAGAGGGAAACCAGGGAAAAGAGAGAGTCGAGGGGAAAAAAGGGAACGAGAGAAATCATGCAGAAGAGGGAAGCCAGGGAAAAGAGAGCGTCGAGGGAAAAGAATAGAAAGAGAGAGTTAATGCAGAAGAGGGAAACCCGGGAAAAGAGAGAGTCGAGGGAAAAAAAGGGGAAGAGAGAGCTCAAGGAAAAGAGGGACGCCGGGGAAAAGTGAGAGTCGGGGGAAAAGAATAGAGAGAGAGAGTTCATGGAAAAGAGGGACGCTAGGGAAAAGAGTCACTTGAGGGGAAAAGAGCTAAAAGAGAGAGGTAATGCAGAAGAGGGAAACCAGGGAAAAGAGAGAGTCGAGGGAATAGAAGGTGAAGAAAGAGTTCATGCAGAAGAGGGAAACGAGGAAAAAGAGAGAGTCGAGGGAAAAGAATAGAAAGAGAGAGTTAATGCAGAAGAGCGAAACCCGGGAAAAGAGAGAGTCGATGGAAATGAAGGGGAAGAGAGAGCTCAAGGAAAAGAGGGACGCCGGGGAAAAGAGCGAGTCGAGGGAAAACAAGGGAAAGAGAGAGTTAATGCAGAAGAGGGACGCCAGGGAAAAGAGTCACTCGAGGGGAAAAGAGCTAAAAGAGACAGGTAATGCAGAAGAGGGAAACCAGGGAAAAGAGAGAGTCGAGGGAATAGAAGGTGAAGAAAGAGTTCATGCAGAAGAGGGAAACCAGGAAAAAGAGAGAGTCGAGGGAAAAGAAGGGAAACAGAGAGTTCATGAAAAAGAGGGAAACCAGGGAAAAGAGAGAGTCGATGGAAAAGAAGGTGGAGAAACAGTTCATGCAGAAGAGGGAAACCAGGAAAAAGAGAGAGTCGAGGGAAAAGAAGGGGAAGAGAGAGTTCATGGAAAAGAGGGACTCTAGGGAAAAGAGTCACTTGAGGGGAAAAGAGCTAAAAGAGAGAGGTAATGCAGAAGAGGGAAACCAGGGAAAAGAGAGAGTCGAGGGAATAGAAGGTGAAGAAAGAGTTCATGCAGAAGAGGGAAACCAGGAAAAAGAGAGAGTCGAGGGAAAAGAATAGAAAGAGAGAGTTAATGCAGAAGAGCGAAACCCGGGAAAAGAGAGAGTCGATGGAAACGAAGGGGAAGAGAGAGCTCAAGGAAAAGAGGGACGCCGGGGAAAAGAGCGAGTCGAGGGAAAAGAAGGGAAAGAGAGAGTTAATGCAGAAGAGGGACGCCAGGGAAAAGAGTCACTCGAGGGGAAAAGAGCTAAAAGAGAGAGGTAATGCAGAAGAGGGAAACCAGGGAAAAGAGAGAGTCGAGGGAATAGAAGGTGAAGAAAGAGTTCATGCAGAAGAGGGAAACCAGGGAAAAGAGAGAGTCGAGGGAAAAGAAGGGAAAGAGAGAGTTAATGCAGAAGAGGGACGCCAGGGAAAAGAGTCACTCGAGGGGAAAGGAGCTAAAAGAGACAGGTAATGCAGAAGAGGGAAACCAGGGAAAAGAGAGTGTCGAGGGAAAAGAAGGTGGAGAAAAAGTTCATGCAGAAGAGGGAAACCAGGGAAAAGAGAGAGTCGAGGGAAAAGAATGGAAACAGAGAGTTAATGCAGAAGAGGGAAACCAGGGAAAAGAGAGAGTCGAGGGAAAAGAAGGGAAACAGAGAGTTCATGAAAAAGAGGGAAACCAGGGAAAAGAGACAGTCGAGGGAAAAGAAGGTGGAGAAACAGTTCATGCAGAAGAGGGAAACCAGGAAAAAGAGAGAGTCGAGGGAAAAGAAGGGGAAGAGAGAGTTCATGGAAAAGAGGGACGCTAGGGAAAAGAGTCACTCGACGGGAAAAGAGCTAAAAGAGAGAGCTAATGCAGAAGAGGGAAACTAGGGAAAAGAGAGAGTCGAGGGGAAAAAAAAGGGAACGAGAAAAATCATGCCGAAGAGGGAAAGCAGGGAAAAGAGAGAGTCGATGGAAAAGAAGGTGGAGAAAGAGTTCATGCAGAAGAGGGAAACCAGGGAAAAGAGAGAGTCGAGGGGAAAAAAAGGGAACGAGAGAAATCATGCAGAAGAGGGAAGCCAGGGAAAAGAGAGAGTCGAGGGAAAAGAAGGGAAACAGAGAGTTCATGAAAAAGAGGGAAACCAGGGAAAAGAGAGAGTCGATGGAAAAGAAGGTGGAGAAAGAGTTCATGCAGAAGAGGGAAACCAGGGAAAAGAGAGAGTCGAGGGGAAAAAAAGGGAACGAGAGAAATCATGCAGAAGAGGGAAGCCAGGGAAAAGAGAGCGTCGAGGGAAAAGAATAGAAAGAGAGAGTTAATGCAGAAGAGGGAAACCCGGGAAAAGAGAGAGTCGAGGGAAAAAAAGGGGAAGAGAGAGCTCAAGGAAAAGAGGGACGCCGGGGAAAAGTGAGAGTCGGGGGAAAAGAATAGAGAGAGAGAGTTCATGGAAAAGAGGGACGCTAGGGAAAAGAGTCACTTGAGGGGAAAAGAGCTAAAAGAGAGAGGTAATGCAGAAGAGGGAAACCAGGGAAAAGAGAGAGTCGAGGGAATAGAAGGTGAAGAAAGAGTTCATGCAGAAGAGGGAAACCAGGAAAAAGAGAGAGTCGAGGGAAAAGAAGGGGAAGAGAGAGTTCATGGAAAAGAGGGACGCTAGGGAAAAGAGTCACTCGACGGGAAAAGAGCTAAAAGAGAGAGCTAATGCAGAAGAGGGAAACTAGGGAAAAGAGAGAGTCGAGGGGAAAAAAAAGGGAACGAGAAAAATCATGCCGAAGAGGGAAAGCAGGGAAAAGAGAGAGTCGATGGAAAAGAAGGTGGAGAAAGAGTTCATGCAGAAGAGGGAAACCAGGGAAAAGAGAGAGTCGAGGGGAAAAAAAGGGAACGAGAGAAATCATGCAGAAGAGGGAAGCCAGGGAAAAGAGAGAGTCGAGGGAAAAGAAGGGAAACAGAGAGTTCATGAAAAAGAGGGAAACCAGGGAAAAGAGAGAGTCGATGGAAAAGAAGGTGGAGAAAGAGTTCATGCAGAAGAGGGAAACCAGGGAAAAGAGAGAGTCGAGGGGAAAAAAAGGGAACGAGAGAAATCATGCAGAAGAGGGAAGCCAGGGAAAAGAGAGCGTCGAGGGAAAAGAATAGAAAGAGAGAGTTAATGCAGAAGAGGGAAACCCGGGAAAAGAGAGAGTCGAGGGAAAAAAAGGGGAAGAGAGAGCTCAAGGAAAAGAGGGACGCCGGGGAAAAGTGAGAGTCGGGGGAAAAGAATAGAGAGAGAGAGTTCATGGAAAAGAGGGACGCTAGGGAAAAGAGTCACTTGAGGGGAAAAGAGCTAAAAGAGAGAGGTAATGCAGAAGAGGGAAACCAGGGAAAAGAGAGAGTCGAGGGAATAGAAGGTGAAGAAAGAGTTCATGCAGAAGAGGGAAACCAGGAAAAAGAGAGAGTCGAGGGAAAAGAATAGAAAGAGAGAGTTAAAGCAGAAGAGCGAAACCCGGGAAAAGAGAGAGTCGATGGAAACGAAGGGGAAGAGAGAGCTCAAGGAAAAGAGGGACGCCGGGGAAAAGAGCGAGTCGAGGGAAAAGAAGGGAAAGAGAGAGTTAATGCAGAAGAGGGACGCCAGGGAAAAGAGTCACTCGAGGGGAAAAGAGCTAAAAGAGAGAGGTAATGCAGAAGAGGGAAACCAGGGAAAAGAGAGAGTCGAGGGAATAGAAGGTGAAGAAAGAGTTCATGCAGAAGAGGGAAACCAGGGAAAAGAGAGAGTCGAGGGAAAAGAAGGGAAAGAGAGAGTTAATGCAGAAGAGGGACGCCAGGGAAAAGAGTCACTCGAGGGGAAAGGAGCTAAAAGAGACAGGTAATGCAGAAGAGGGAAACCAGGGAAAAGAGAGTGTCGAGGGAAAAGAAGGTGGAGAAAAAGTTCATGCAGAAGAGGGAAACCAGGGAAAAGAGAGAGTCGAGGGAAAAGAATGGAAAGAGAGAGGTAATGCAGAAGAGGGAAACCAGGGAAAAGAGAGAGTCGAGGGAAAAGAAGGGAAACAGAGAGTTCATGAAAAAGAGGGAAACCAGGGAAAAGAGAGAGTCGAGGGAAAAGAATGGAAAGAGAGAGTTAATGCAGAAGAGGGAAACCAGGGAAAAGAGAGAGTCGAGGGAAAAGAAGGTGGAGAGACAGTTCATGCAGAAGAGGGAAACCAGGAAAAAGAGAGAGTCGAGGGAAAAGAAGGGGAAGAGAGAGTTCATGGAAAAGAGGGACGCTAGGGAAAAGAGTCACTCGACGGGAAAAGAGCTAAAAGAGAGAGCTAATGCAGAAGAGGGAAACTAGGGAAAAGAGAGAGTCGAGGGGAAAAAAAAGGGAACGAGAAAAATCATGCCGAAGAGGGAAAGCAGGGAAAAGAGAGAGTCGATGGAAAAGAAGGTGGAGAAAGAGTTCATGCAGAAGAGGGAAACCAGGGAAAAGAGAGAGTCGAGGGGAAAAAAAGGGAACGAGAGAAATCATGCAGAAGAGGGAAGCCAGGGAAAAGAGAGAGTCGAGGGAAAAGAAGGGAAACAGAGAGTTCATGAAAAAGAGGGAAACCAGGGAAAAGAGAGAGTCGATGGAAAAGAAGGTGGAGAAAGAGTTCATGCAGAAGAGGGAAACCAGGGAAAAGAGAGAGTCGAGGGGAAAAAAAGGGAACGAGAGAAATCATGCAGAAGAGGGAAGCCAGGGAAAAGAGAGCGTCGAGGGAAAAGAATAGAAAGAGAGAGTTAATGCAGAAGAGGGAAACCCGGGAAAAGAGAGAGTCGAGGGAAAAAAAGGGGAAGAGAGAGCTCAAGGAAAAGAGGGACGCCGGGGAAAAGTGAGAGTCGGGGGAAAAGAATAGAGAGAGAGAGTTCATGGAAAAGAGGGACTCTAGGGAAAAGAGTCACTTGAGGGGAAAAGAGCTAAAAGAGAGAGGTAATGCAGAAGAGGGAAACCAGGGAAAAGAGAGAGTCGAGGGAAACGAAGGGGAAGAGAGAGCTCAAGGAAAAGAGGGACGCCGGGGAAAAGAGCGAGTCGAGGGAAAAGAAGGGAAAGAGAGAGTTAATGCAGAAGAGGGACGCCAGGGAAAAGAGTCACTCGAGGGGAAAAGAGCTAAAAGAGAGAGGTAATGCAGAAGAGGGAAACCAGGGAAAAGAGAGAGTCGAGGGAATAGAAGGTGAAGAAAGAGTTCATGCAGAAGAGGGAAACCAGGGAAAAGAGAGAGTCGAGGGAAAAGAAGGGAAAGAGAGAGTTAATGCAGAAGAGGGACGCCAGGGAAAAGAGTCACTCGAGGGGAAAGGAGCTAAAAGAGACAGGTAATGCAGAAGAGGGAAACCAGGGAAAAGAGAGTGTCGAGGGAAAAGAAGGTGGAGAAAAAGTTCATGCAGAAGAGGGAAACCAGGGAAAAGAGAGAGTCGAGGGAAAAGAATGGAAAGAGAGAGGTAATGCAGAAGAGGGAAACCAGGGAAAAGAGAGAGTCGAGGGAAAAGAAGGGAAACAGAGAGTTCATGAAAAAGAGGGAAACCAGGGAAAAGAGAGAGTCGAGGGAAAAGAATGGAAAGAGAGAGTTAATGCAGAAGAGGGAAACCAGGGAAAAGAGAGAGTCGAGGGAAAAGAAGGGAAACAGAGAGTTCATGAAAAAGAGGGAAACCAGGGAAAAGAGAGAGTCGATGGAAAAGAAGGTGGAGAAACAGTTCATGCAGAAGAGGGAAACCAGGAAAAAGAGAGAGTCGAGGGAAAAGAAGGGGAAGAGAGAGTTCATGGAAAAGAGGGACGCCACGGAAGAGAGTCATGCGACGGGAAAAGAGCTAAAAGAGAGAGCTAATGCAGAAGAGGGAAACTAGGGAAAAGAGAGAGTCGAGGGGAAAAAAAAGGGAACGAGAAATATCATGCCGAAGAGGGAAAGCAGGGAAAAGAGAGAGTCGATGGAAAAGAAGGTGGAGAAAGAGTTCATGCAGAAGAGGGAAACCAGGGAAAAGAGAGAGTCGAGGGGAAAAAAAGGGAACGAGAGAAATCATGCAGAAGAGGGAAGCCAGGGAAAAGAGAGAGTCGAGGGAAAAGAAGGGAAACAGAGAGTTCATGAAAAAGAGGGAAACCAGGGAAAAGAGAGAGTCGATGGAAAAGAAGGTGGAGAAACAGTTCATGCAGAAGAGGGAAACCAGGGAAAAGAGAGAGTCGAGGGAAAAGAATAGAAAGAGAGTTAATGCAGAAGAGCGAAACCCGGCAAAAGAGAGAGTCGATGGTAACGAAGGGGAAGAGAGAGCTCAAGGAAAAGAGGGACGCCTGGGAAAAGAGAGAGTCGGGGGAAAAGAATAGAAAGAGAGAGTTCATGGAAAAGAGGGACGCTAGGGAAAAGAGTCACTTGAGGGGAAAAGAGCTAAAAGAGAGAGGTAATGCAGAAGAGGGAAACTAGGGAAAAGAGAGAGTCGAGGGGAAAAAAAAGGGAACGAGAAAAATCATGCCGAAGAGGGAAAGCAGGGAAAAGAGAGAGTCGATGGAAAAGAAGGTGGAGAAAGAGTTCATGCAGAAGAGGGAAACCAGGGAAAAGAGAGAATCGAGGGGAAAAAAAAGGGAACGAGAGAAATCATGCAGAAGAGGGAAGCCAGGGAAAAGAGAGCGTCGAGGGAAAAGAATAGAAAGAGAGAGTTAATGCAGAAGAGGGAAACCAGGAAAAAGAGAGAGTCGAGGGAAAAGAAGGGGAAGAGAGAGTTCATGGAAAAGAGGGACGCCACGGAAAAGAGTCACTTGAGGGGAAAAGAGCTAAAAGAGAGAGGTAATGCAGAAGAGGGAAAGCAGGGAAAAGAGAGAGTCGAGGGAATAGAAGGTGAAGAAAGAGTTCATGCAGAAGAGGGAAACCAGGAAAAAGAGAGAGTCGAGGGAAAAGAATAGAAAGAGAGAGTTAATGCAGAAGAGCGAAACCCGGGAAAAGAGAGAGTCGATGGAAATGAAGGGGAAGAGAGAGCTCAAGGAAAAGAGGGACGCCGGGGAAAAGAGAGAGTCGGGGGAAAAGAATAGAAAGAGAGAGTTCATGGAAAAGAGGGACGCTAGGGAAAAGAGTCACTTGAGGGGAAAAGAGCTAAAAGAGAGAGGTAATGCGGAAGAGGGAAACCAGGAAAAAGAGAGAGTCGAGGGGAAAAAAAAGGGAATGAGAAAAATCATGCCGAAGAGGGAAAGCAGGGAAAAGAGAGAGTCGATGGAAAAGAAGGTGGAGAAAGAGTTCATGCAGAAGAGGGAAACCAGGGAAAAGAGAGAGTCGAGGGGAAAAGAAGGGAACGAGAGAAATCATGCAGAAGAGGGAAGCCAGGGTAAAGAGAGCGTCGAGGGAAAAGAATAGAAAGAGAGAGTTAATGCAGAAGAGGGAAACCCGGGAAAAGAGAGAGTCGAGGGAAAAAAAGGGGAAGAGAGAGCTCAAGGAAAAGAGGGACGCCGGGGAAAAGAGAGAGTCGGGGGAAAAGAATAGAAAGAGAGAGTTCATGGAAAAGAGGGACGCTAGGGAAAAGAGTCACTTGAGGGGAAAAGACCTAAAAGAGAGAGGTAATGCAGAAGAGGGAAACCAGGGAAAAGAGAGAGTCGAGGGAAAAGAAGGTGAAGAAAGAGTTCATGCAGAAGAGGGAAACCAGGAAAAAGAGAGAGTCGAGGGAAAAGAATAGAAAGAGAGAGTTAATGCAGAAGAGCGAAACCCGGCAAAAGAGAGAGTCGATGGAAAAGAAGGGGAAGAGAGAGCTCAAGGAAAAGAGGGACGCCGGGGAAAAGAGCGAGTCGAGGGAAAAGAAGGGAAAGAGAGAGTTAATGCAGAAGAGGGACGCCAGGGAAAAGAGTCACTCGAGGGGAAAGGAGCTAAAAGAGACAGGTAATGCAGAAGAGGGAAACCAGGGAAAAGAGAGAGTCGAGGGAATAGAAGGGGAAGAAAGAGTTCATGCAGAAGAGGGAAACCAGGGAAAAGAGAGAGTCGAGGGAAAAGAAGGGAAACAGAGTTCATGAAAAAGAGGGAAACCAGGGAAAAGAGAGAGTCGATGGAAAAGAAGGTGGAGAAACAGTTCATGCAGAAGAGGGAAACCAGGAAAAAGAGAGAGTCGAGGGAAAAGAAGGGGAAGAGAGAGTTCATGGAAAAGAGGGACGCCAGGGAAAAGAGTCACTTGAGGGGAAAAGAGCTAAAAGAGAGAGGTAATGCAGAAGAGGGAAACCAGGGAAAAGAGAGAGTCGAGGGAATAGAAGGTGAAGAAAGAGTTCATGCAGAAGAGGGAAACCAGGGAAAAGAGAGAGTCGAGGGAAAAGAAGGGAAAGAGAGAGTTAATGCAGAAGAGGGACGCCAGGGAAAAGAGTCACTCGAGGGGAAAGGAGCTAAAAGAGAGAGGTAATGCAGAAGAGGGAAACCAGGGAAAAGAGAGAGTCGAGGGAATAGAAGGTGAAGAAAGAGTTCATGCAGAAGAGGGAAACCAGGAAAAAAAGAGAGAGTCGAGGGAAAAGAAGGGAAAGAGAGAGTTAATGCAGAAGAGGGACGCCAGGGAAAAGAGTCACTCGAGGGGAAAGGAGCTAAAAGAGACAGGTAATGCAGAAGAGGGAAACCAGGGAAAAGAGAGTGTCGAGGGAAAAGAAGGTGGAGAAAAAGTTCATGCAGAAGAGGGAAACCAGGGAAAAGAGAGAGTCGAGGGAAAAGAATGGAAAGAGAGAGTTAATGCAGAAGAGGGAAACCAGGGAAAAGAGAGAGTCGAGGGAAAAGAAGGGAAACAGAGAGTTCATGAAAAAGAGGGAAACCAGGGAAAAGAGAGAGTCGATGGAAAAGAAGGTGGAGAAACAGTTCATGCAGAAGAGGGAAACCAGGAAAAAGAGAGAGTCGAGGGAAAAGAAGGGGAAGAGAGAGTTCATGGAAAAGAGGGACGCCACGGAAAAGAGTCATGCGACGGGAAAAGAGCTAAAAGAGAGAGCTAATGCAGAAGAGGGAAACTAGGGAAAAGAGAGAGTCGAGGGGAAAAAAAAGGGAACGAGAAAAATCATGCCGAAGAGGGAAAGCAGGGAAAAGAGAGAGTCGATGGAAAAGAAGGTGGAGAAAGAGTTCATGCAGAAGAGGGAAACCAGGGAAAAGAGAGAGTCGAGGGGAAAAAAAGGGAAGGAGAGAAATCATGCAGAAGAGGGAAGCCAGGGAAAAGAGAGAGTCGAGGGAAAAGAAGGGAAACAGAGAGTTCATGAAAAAGAGGGAAACCAGGGAAAAGAGAGAGTCGATGGAAAAGAAGGTGGAGAAACAGTTCATGCAGAAGAGGGAAACCAGGAAAAAGAGAGAGTCGAGGGAAAAGAAGGGGAAGAGAGAGTTCATGGAAAAGAGGGACGCCACGGAAAAGAGTCACTTGAGGGGAAAAGAGCTAAAAGAGAGAGGTAATGCAGAAGAGGGAAACTAGGGAAAAGAGATAGTCGAGGGGAAAAAAAAGGGAACGAGAAAAATCATGCAGAAGAGGGAAACCAGGGAAAAGAGAGAGTCGAGGGGAAAAAAAAGGGAACGAGAGAAATCATGCAGAAGAGGGAAGCCAGGGAAAAGAGAGCGTCGAGGGAAAAGAATAGAAAGAGAGAGTTAATGCAGAAGAGGGAAACCCGGGAAAAGAGAGAGTCGAGGGAAAAAAAGGGGAAGAGAGAGCTCAAGGAAAAGAGGGACGCCGGGGAAAAGTGAGAGTCGGGGGAAAAGAATAGAGAGAGAGAGTTCATGGAAAAGAGGGACGCTAGGGAAAAGAGTCACTTGAGGGGAAAAGAGCTAAAAGAGAGAGGTAATGCAGAAGAGGGAAACCAGGGAAAAGAGAGAGTCGAGGGAATAGAAGGTGAAGAAAGAGTTCATGCAGAAGAGGGAAACCAGGAAAAAGAGAGAGTCGAGGGAAAAGAAGGGAAAGAGAGATTTAATGCAGAAGAGGGACGCCAGGGAAAAGAGTCACTCGAGGGGAAAAGAGCTAAAAGAGACAGGTAATGCAGAAGAGGGAAACCAGGGAAAAGAGAGAGTCGAGGGAATAGAAGGGGAAGAAAGAGTTCATGCAGAAGAGGGAAACCAGGGAAAAGAGAGAGTCGAGGGAAAAGAAGGGAAATAGAGAGTTCATGAAAAAGAGGGAAACCAGGGAAAAGAGAGAGTCGATGGAAAAGAAGGTGGAGAAACAGTTCATGCAGAAGAGGGAAACCAGGAAAAAGAGAGAGTCGAGGGAAAAGAAGGGGAAGAGAGAGTTCATGGAAAAGAGGGACGCCAGGGAAAAGAGTCACTTGAGGGGAAAAGAGCTAAAAGAGAGAGGTAATGCAGAAGAGGGAAACCAGGGAAAAGAGAGAGTCGAGGGAATAGAAGGTGAAGAAAGAGTTCATGCAGAAGAGGGAAACCAGGAAAAAAAGAGAGAGTCGAGGGAAAAGAAGGGAAAGAGAGAGTTAATGCAGAAGAGGGACGCCAGGGAAAAGAGTCACTCGAGGGGAAAGGAGCTAAAAGAGACAGGTAATGCAGAAGAGGGAAACCAGGGAAAAGAGAGTGTCGAGGGAAAAGAAGGTGGAGAAAAAGTTCATGCAGAAGAGGGAAACCAGGGAAAAGAGAGAGTCGAGGGAAAAGAATGGAAAGAGAGAGTTAATGCAGAAGAGGGAAACCAGGGAAAAGAGAGAGTCGAGGGAAAAGAAGGGAAACAGAGAGTTCATGAAAAAGAGGGAAACCAGGGAAAAGAGGGAGTCGAGGGAAAAGAATGGAAAGAGAGAGTTAATGCAGAAGAGGGAAACGAGGGAAAAGAGAGAGTCGAGGGAAAAGAAGGGAAACAGAGAGTTCATGAAAAAGAGGGAAACCAGGGAAAAGAGAGAGTCGATGGAAAAGAAGGTGGAGAAACAGTTCATGCAGAAGAGGGAAACCAGGAAAAAGAGAGAGTCGAGGGAAAAGAAGGGGAAGAGAGAGTTCATGGAAAAGAGGGACGCCACGGAAAAGAGTCACTTGAGGGGAAAAGAGCTAAAAGAGAGAGCTAATGCAGAAGAGGGAAACTAGGGAAAAGAGAGAGTCGAGGGGAAAAAAAAGGGAACGAGAAAAATCATGCCGAAGAGGGAAAGCAGGGAAAAGAGAGAGTCGATGGAAAAGAAGGTGGAGAAAGAGTTCATGCAGAAGAGGGAAACCAGGGAAAAGAGAGAGTCGAGGGGAAAAAAAGGGAACGAGAGAAATCATGCAGAAGAGGGAAGCCAGGGAAAAGAGAGAGTCGAGGGAAAAGAAGGGGAAGAGAGAGCTCAAGGAAAAGAGGGAAACCAGGGAAAAGAGAGAGTCGATGGAAAAGAAGGTGGAGAAACAGTTCATGCAGAAGAGGGAAACCAGGAAAAAGAGAGAGTCGAGGGAAAAGAAGGGGAAGAGAGAGTTCATGGAAAAGAGGGACGCCACGGAAAAGAGTCACTTGAGGGGAAAAGAGCTAAAAGAGAGAGGTAATGCAGAAGAGGGAAACCAGGGAAAAGAGAGAGTCGAGGGAAAAGAATAGAAAGAGAGTTAATGCAGAAGAGCGAAACCCGGCAAAAGAGAGAGTCGATGGAAACGAAGGGGAAGAGAGAGCTCAAGGAAAAGAGGGACGCCGGGGAAAAGAGAGAGTCGGGGGAAAAGAATAGAAAGAGAGAGTTCATGGAAAAGAGGGACGCTAGGGAAAAGAGTCACTTGAGGGGAAAAGAGCTAAAAGAGAGAGGTAATGCGGAAGAGGGAAACTAGGGAAAAGAGAGAGTCGAGGGGAAAAAAAAGGGAATGAGAAAAATCATGCCGAAGAGGGAAAGCAGGGAAAAGAGAGAGTCGATGGAAAAGAAGGTGGAGAAAGTGTTCATGCAGAAGAGGGAAACCAGGGAAAAGAGAGAGTCGAGGGGAAAAAAAAGGGAACGAGAGAAATCATGCAGAAGAGGGAAGCCAGGGAAAACAGAGCGTCGAGGGAAAAGAATAGAAAGAGAGAGTTAATGCAGAAGAGGGAAACCCGGGAAAAGAGAGAGTCGAGGGAAAAAAAGGGGAAGAGAGAGCTCAAGGAAAAGAGGGACGCCGGGGAAAAGTGAGAGTCGGGGGAAAAGAATAGAGAGAGAGAGTTCATGGAAAAGAGGGACTCTAGGGAAAAGAGTCACTTGAGGGGAAAAGAGCTAAAAGAGAGAGGTAATGCAGAAGAGGGAAACCAGGGAAAAGAGAGAGTCGAGGGAATAGAAGGTGAAGAAAGAGTTCATGCAGAAGAGGGAAACCAGGAAAAAGAGAGAGTCGAGGGAAAAGAATAGAAAGAGAGAGTTAATGCAGAAGAGCGAAACCCGGGAAAAGAGAGAGTCGATGGAAATGAAGGGGAAGAGAGAGCTCAAGGAAAAGAGGGACGCCGGGGAAAAGAGCGAGTCGAGGGAAAAGAAGGGAAAGAGAGAGTTAATGCAGAAGAGGGACGCCAGGGAAAAGAGTCACTCGAGGGGAAAAGAGCTAAAAGAGACAGGTAATGCAGAAGAGGGAAACCAGGGAAAAGAGAGAGTCGAGGGAATAGAAGGTGAAGAAAGAGTTCATGCAGAAGAGGGAAACCAGGGAAAAGAGAGAGTCGAGGGAAAAGAAGGGAAACAGAGAGTTCATGAAAAAGAGGGAAACCAGGGAAAAGAGAGAGTCGATGGAAAAGAAGGTGGAGAAACAGTTCATGCAGAAGAGGGAAACCAGGAAAAAGAGAGAGTCGAGGGAAAAGAAGGGGAAGAGAGAGTTCATGGAAAAGAGGGACGCCAGGGAAAAGAGTCACTTGAGGGGAAAAGAGCTAAAAGAGAGAGGTAATGCAGAAGAGGGAAACCAGGGAAAAGAGAGAGTCGAGGGAATAGAAGGTGAAGAAAGAGTTCATGCAGAAGAGGGAAACGAGGAAAAAGAGAGAGTCGAGGGAAAAGAAGGGAAAGAGAGAGTTAATGCAGAAGAGGGACGCCAGGGAAAAGAGTCACTCGAGGGGAAAGGAGCTAAAAGAGACAGGTAATGCAGAAGAGGGAAACCAGGGAAAAGAGAGTGTCGAGGGAAAAGAAGGTGGAGAAAAAGTTCATGCAGAAGAGGGAAACCAGGGAAAAGAGAGAGTCGAGGGAAAAGAATGGAAAGAGAGAGTTCATGTAGAAGAGGGAAACCAGGGAAAAGAGAGAGTCGAGGGGAAAAAAAGGGAACGAGAGAAATCATGCAGAAGAGGGAAGCCAGGGAAAAGAGAGAGTCGAGGGAAAAGAAGGGAAACAGAGAGTTCATGAAAAAGAGGGAAACCAGGGAAAAGAGAGAGTCGATGGAAAAGAAGGTGGAGAAACAGTTCATGCAGAAGAGGGAAACCAGGAAAAAGAGAGAGTCGAGGGAAAAGAAGGGGAAGAGAGAGTTCATGGAAAAGAGGGACGCCAGGGAAAAGAGTCACTTGAGGGGAAAAGAGCTAAAAGAGAGAGGTAATGCAGAAGAGGGAAACCAGGGAAAAGAGAGAGTCGAGGGAAAAGAATAGAAAGAGAGTTAATGCAGAAGAGCGAAACCCGGCAAAAGAGAGAGTCGATGGAAACGAAGGGGAAGAGAGAGCTCAAGGAAAAGAGGGACGCCGGGGAAAAGAGAGAGTCGGGGGAAAAGAATAGAAAGAGAGAGTTCATGGAAAAGAGGGACGCTAGGGAAAAGAGTCACTTGAGGGGAAAAGAGCTAAAAGAGAGAGGTAATGCAGAAGAGGGAAACTAGGGAAAAGAGAGAGTCGAGGGAAAAGAATAGAAAGAGAGTTAATGCAGAAGAGCGAAACCCGGCAAAAGAGAGAGTCGATGGAAACGAAGGGGAAGAGAGAGCTCAAGGAAAAGAGGGACGCCGGGGAAAAGAGAGAGTCGGGGGAAAAGAATAGAAAGAGAGAGTTCATGGAAAAGAGGGACGCTAGGGAAAAGAGTCACTTGAGGGGAAAAGAGCTAAAAGAGAGAGGTAATGCAGAAGAGGGAAACCAGGGAAAAGAGAGAGTCGAGGGAAACGAAGGGGAAGAGAGAGCTCAAGGAAAAGAGGGACGCCGGGGAAAAGAGCGAGTCGAGGGAAAAGAAGGGAAAGAGAGAGTTAATGCAGAAGAGGGACGCCAGGGAAAAGAGTCACTCGAGGGGAAAAGAGCTAAAAGAGAGAGGTAATGCAGAAGAGGGAAACCAGGGAAAAGAGAGAGTCGAGGGAATAGAAGGTGAAGAAAGAGTTCATGCAGAAGAGGGAAACCAGGGAAAAGAGAGAGTCGAGGGAAAAGAAGGGAAAGAGAGAGTTAATGCAGAAGAGGGACGCCAGGGAAAAGAGTCACTCGAGGGGAAAGGAGCTAAAAGAGACAGGTAATGCAGAAGAGGGAAACCAGGGAAAAGAGAGTGTCGAGGGAAAAGAAGGTGGAGAAAAAGTTCATGCAGAAGAGGGAAACCAGGGAAAAGAGAGAGTCGAGGGAAAAGAATGGAAAGAGAGAGGTAATGCAGAAGAGGGAAACCAGGGAAAAGAGAGAGTCGAGGGAAAAGAAGGGAAACAGAGAGTTCATGAAAAAGAGGGAAACCAGGGAAAAGAGAGAGTCGAGGGAAAAGAATGGAAAGAGAGAGTTAATGCAGAAGAGGGAAACCAGGGAAAAGAGAGAGTCGAGGGAAAAGAAGGTGGAGAGACAGTTCATGCAGAAGAGGGAAACCAGGAAAAAGAGAGAGTCGAGGGAAAAGAAGGGGAAGAGAGAGTTCATGGAAAAGAGGGACACTAGGGAAAAGAGTCACTCGACGGGAAAAGAGCTAAAAGAGAGAGCTAATGCAGAAGAGGGAAACTAGGGAAAAGAGAGAGTCGAGGGGAAAAAAAAGGGAACGAGAAAAATCATGCCGAAGAGGGAAAGCAGGGAAAAGAGAGAGTCGATGGAAAAGAAGGTGGAGAAAGAGTTCATGCAGAAGAGGGAAACCAGGGAAAAGAGAGAGTCGAGGGGAAAAAAAGGGAACGAGAGAAATCATGCAGAAGAGGGAAGCCAGGGAAAAGAGAGAGTCGAGGGAAAAGAAGGGAAACAGAGAGTTCATGAAAAAGAGGGAAACCAGGGAAAAGAGAGAGTCGATGGAAAAGAAGGTGGAGAAAGAGTTCATGCAGAAGAGGGAAACCAGGGAAAAGAGAGAGTCGAGGGGAAAAAAAGGGAACGAGAGAAATCATGCAGAAGAGGGAAGCCAGGGAAAAGAGAGCGTCGAGGGAAAAGAATAGAAAGAGAGAGTTAATGCAGAAGAGGGAAACCCGGGAAAAGAGAGAGTCGAGGGAAAAAAAGGGGAAGAGAGAGCTCAAGGAAAAGAGGGACGCCGGGGAAAAGTGAGAGTCGGGGGAAAAGAATAGAGAGAGAGAGTTCATGGAAAAGAGGGACGCTAGGGAAAAGAGTCACTTGAGGGGAAAAGAGCTAAAAGAGAGAGGTAATGCAGAAGAGGGAAACCAGGGAAAAGAGAGAGTCGAGGGAAACGAAGGGGAAGAGAGAGCTCAAGGAAAAGAGGGACGCCGGGGAAAAGAGCGAGTCGAGGGAAAAGAAGGGAAAGAGAGAGTTAATGCAGAAGAGGGACGCCAGGGAAAAGAGTCACTCGAGGGGAAAAGAGCTAAAAGAGAGAGGTAATGCAGAAGAGGGAAACCAGGGAAAAGAGAGAGTCGAGGGAATAGAAGGTGAAGAAAGAGTTCATGCAGAAGAGGGAAACCAGGGAAAAGAGAGAGTCGAGGGAAAAGAAGGGAAAGAGAGAGTTAATGCAGAAGAGGGACGCCAGGGAAAAGAGTCACTCGAGGGGAAAGGAGCTAAAAGAGACAGGTAATGCAGAAGAGGGAAACCAGGGAAAAGAGAGTGTCGAGGGAAAAGAAGGTGGAGAAAAAGTTCATGCAGAAGAGGGAAACCAGGGAAAAGAGAGAGTCGAGGGAAAAGAATGGAAAGAGAGAGGTAATGCAGAAGAGGGAAACCAGGGAAAAGAGAGAGTCGAGGGAAAAGAAGGGAAACAGAGAGTTCATGAAAAAGAGGGAAACCAGGGAAAAGAGAGAGTCGAGGGAAAAGAATGGAAAGAGAGAGTTAATGCAGAAGAGGGAAACCAGGGAAAAGAGAGAGTCGAGGGAAAAGAAGGGAAACAGAGAGTTCATGAAAAAGAGGGAAACCAGGGAAAAGAGAGAGTCGATGGAAAAGAAGGTGGAGAAACAGTTCATGCAGAAGAGGGAAACCAGGAAAAAGAGAGAGTCGAGGGAAAAGAAGGGGAAGAGAGAGTTCATGGAAAAGAGGGACGCCACGGAAGAGAGTCATGCGACGGGAAAAGAGCTAAAAGAGAGAGCTAATGCAGAAGAGGGAAACTAGGGAAAAGAGAGAGTCGAGGGGAAAAAAAAGGGAACGAGAAATATCATGCCGAAGAGGGAAAGCAGGGAAAAGAGAGAGTCGATGGAAAAGAAGGTGGAGAAAGAGTTCATGCAGAAGAGGGAAACCAGGGAAAAGAGAGAGTCGAGGGGAAAAAAAGGGAACGAGAGAAATCATGCAGAAGAGGGAAGCCAGGGAAAAGAGAGAGTCGAGGGAAAAGAAGGGAAACAGAGAGTTCATGAAAAAGAGGGAAACCAGGGAAAAGAGAGAGTCGATGGAAAAGAAGGTGGAGAAACAGTTCATGCAGAAGAGGGAAACCAGGGAAAAGAGAGAGTCGAGGGAAAAGAATAGAAAGAGAGTTAATGCAGAAGAGCGAAACCCGGCAAAAGAGAGAGTCGATGGTAACGAAGGGGAAGAGAGAGCTCAAGGAAAAGAGGGACGCCTGGGAAAAGAGAGAGTCGGGGGAAAAGAATAGAAAGAGAGAGTTCATGGAAAAGAGGGACGCTAGGGAAAAGAGTCACTTGAGGGGAAAAGAGCTAAAAGAGAGAGGTAATGCAGAAGAGGGAAACTAGGGAAAAGAGAGAGTCGAGGGGAAAAAAAAGGGAACGAGAAAAATCATGCCGAAGAGGGAAAGCAGGGAAAAGAGAGAGTCGATGGAAAAGAAGGTGGAGAAAGAGTTCATGCAGAAGAGGGAAACCAGGGAAAAGAGAGAGTCGAGGGGAAAAAAAAGGGAACGAGAGAAATCATGCAGAAGAGGGAAGCCAGGGAAAAGAGAGCGTCGAGGGAAAAGAATAGAAAGAGAGAGTTAATGCAGAAGAGGGAAACCAGGAAAAAGAGAGAGTCGAGGGAAAAGAAGGGGAAGAGAGAGTTCATGGAAAAGAGGGACGCCACGGAAAAGAGTCACTTGAGGGGAAAAGAGCTAAAAGAGAGAGGTAATGCAGAAGAGGGAAAGCAGGGAAAAGAGAGAGTCGAGGGAATAGAAGGTGAAGAAAGAGTTCATGCAGAAGAGGGAAACCAGGAAAAAGAGAGAGTCGAGGGAAAAGAATAGAAAGAGAGAGTTAATGCAGAAGAGCGAAACCCGGGAAAAGAGAGAGTCGATGGAAATGAAGGGGAAGAGAGAGCTCAAGGAAAAGAGGGACGCCGGGGAAAAGAGAGAGTCGGGGGAAAAGAATAGAAAGAGAGAGTTCATGGAAAAGAGGGACGCTAGGGAAAAGAGTCACTTGAGGGGAAAAGAGCTAAAAGAGAGAGGTAATGCGGAAGAGGGAAACCAGGAAAAAGAGAGAGTCGAGGGGAAAAAAAAGGGAATGAGAAAAATCATGCCGAAGAGGGAAAGCAGGGAAAAGAGAGAGTCGATGGAAAAGAAGGTGGAGAAAGAGTTCATGCAGAAGAGGGAAACCAGGGAAAAGAGAGAGTCGAGGGGAAAAGAAGGGAACGAGAGAAATCATGCAGAAGAGGGAAGCCAGGGTAAAGAGAGCGTCGAGGGAAAAGAATAGAAAGAGAGAGTTAATGCAGAAGAGGGAAACCCGGGAAAAGAGAGAGTCGAGGGAAAAAAAGGGGAAGAGAGAGCTCAAGGAAAAGAGGGACGCCGGGGAAAAGAGAGAGTCGGGGGAAAAGAATAGAAAGAGAGAGTTCATGGAAAAGAGGGACGCTAGGGAAAAGAGTCACTTGAGGGGAAAAGACCTAAAAGAGAGAGGTAATGCAGAAGAGGGAAACCAGGGAAAAGAGAGAGTCGAGGGAAAAGAAGGTGAAGAAAGAGTTCATGCAGAAGAGGGAAACCAGGAAAAAGAGAGAGTCGAGGGAAAAGAATAGAAAGAGAGAGTTAATGCAGAAGAGCGAAACCCGGCAAAAGAGAGAGTCGATGGAAAAGAAGGGGAAGAGAGAGCTCAAGGAAAAGAGGGACGCCGGGGAAAAGAGCGAGTCGAGGGAAAAGAAGGGAAAGAGAGAGTTAATGCAGAAGAGGGACGCCAGGGAAAAGAGTCACTCGAGGGGAAAGGAGCTAAAAGAGACAGGTAATGCAGAAGAGGGAAACCAGGGAAAAGAGAGAGTCGAGGGAATAGAAGGGGAAGAAAGAGTTCATGCAGAAGAGGGAAACCAGGGAAAAGAGAGAGTCGAGGGAAAAGAAGGGAAACAGAGTTCATGAAAAAGAGGGAAACCAGGGAAAAGAGAGAGTCGATGGAAAAGAAGGTGGAGAAACAGTTCATGCAGAAGAGGGAAACCAGGAAAAAGAGAGAGTCGAGGGAAAAGAAGGGGAAGAGAGAGTTCATGGAAAAGAGGGACGCCAGGGAAAAGAGTCACTTGAGGGGAAAAGAGCTAAAAGAGAGAGGTAATGCAGAAGAGGGAAACCAGGGAAAAGAGAGAGTCGAGGGAATAGAAGGTGAAGAAAGAGTTCATGCAGAAGAGGGAAACCAGGGAAAAGAGAGAGTCGAGGGAAAAGAAGGGAAAGAGAGAGTTAATGCAGAAGAGGGACGCCAGGGAAAAGAGTCACTCGAGGGGAAAGGAGCTAAAAGAGAGAGGTAATGCAGAAGAGGGAAACCAGGGAAAAGAGAGAGTCGAGGGAATAGAAGGTGAAGAAAGAGTTCATGCAGAAGAGGGAAACCAGGAAAAAAAGAGAGAGTCGAGGGAAAAGAAGGGAAAGAGAGAGTTAATGCAGAAGAGGGACGCCAGGGAAAAGAGTCACTCGAGGGGAAAGGAGCTAAAAGAGACAGGTAATGCAGAAGAGGGAAACCAGGGAAAAGAGAGTGTCGAGGGAAAAGAAGGTGGAGAAAAAGTTCATGCAGAAGAGGGAAACCAGGGAAAAGAGAGAGTCGAGGGAAAAGAATGGAAAGAGAGAGTTAATGCAGAAGAGGGAAGCCAGGGAAAAGAGAGAGTCGAGGGAAAAGAAGGGAAACAGAGAGTTCATGAAAAAGAGGGAAACCAGGGAAAAGAGAGAGTCGATGGAAAAGAAGGTGGAGAAACAGTTCATGCAGAAGAGGGAAACCAGGAAAAAGAGAGAGTCGAGGGAAAAGAAGGGGAAGAGAGAGTTCATGGAAAAGAGGGACGCCACGGAAAAGAGTCATGCGACGGGAAAAGAGCTAAAAGAGAGAGCTAATGCAGAAGAGGGAAACTAGGGAAAAGAGAGAGTCGAGGGGAAAAAAAAGGGAACGAGAAAAATCATGCCGAAGAGGGAAAGCAGGGAAAAGAGAGAGTCGATGGAAAAGAAGGTGGAGAAAGAGTTCATGCAGAAGAGGGAAACCAGGGAAAAGAGAGAGTCGAGGGGAAAAAAAGGGAACGAGAGAAATCATGCAGAAGAGGGAAGCCAGGGAAAAGAGAGAGTCGAGGGAAAAGAAGGGAAACAGAGAGTTCATGAAAAAGAGGGAAACCAGGGAAAAGAGAGAGTCGATGGAAAAGAAGGTGGAGAAACAGTTCATGCAGAAGAGGGAAGCCAGGAAAAAGAGAGAGTCGAGGGAAAAGAAGGGGAAGAGAGAGTTCATTGAAAAGAGGGACGCCAGGGAAAAGAGTCACTTGAGGGGAAAAGAGCTAAAAGAGAGAGGTAATGCAGAAGAGGGAAACCAGGGAAAAGAGAGAGTCGAGGGAAAAGAATAGAAAGAGAGTTAATGCAGAAGAGCGAAACCCGGCAAAAGAGAGAGTCGATGGAAACGAAGGGGAGGAGAGATCTCAAGGAAAAGAGGGACGCCGGGGAAAAGAGAGAGTCGGGGGAAAAGAATAGAAAGAGAGAGTTCATGGAAAAGAGGGACGCTAGGGAAAAGAGTCACTTGAGGGGAAAAGAGCTAAAAGAGAGAGGTAATGCAGAAGAGGGAAACTAGGGAAAAGAGAGAGTCGAGGGGAAAAAAAAGGGAACGAGAAAAATCATGCCGAAGAGGGAAAGCAGGGAAAAGAGAGAGTCGATGGAAAAGAAGGTGGAGAAAGAGTTCATGCAGAAGAGGGAAACCAGGAAAAAGAGAGAGTCGAGGGGAAAAAAAAGGGAACGAGAGAAATCATGCAGAAGAGGGAAGCCAGGGAAAAGAGAGCGTCGAGGGAAAAGAATAGAAAGAGAGAGTTAATGCAGAAGAGGGAAACCCGGGAAAAGAGAGAGTCGAGGGAAAAAAAGGGGAAGAGAGAGCTCAAGGAAAAGAGGCACGCCGGGAAAAAGTGAGAGTCGGGGGAAAAGAATAGAGAGAGAGAGTTCATGGAAAAGAGGGACGCTAGGGAAAAGAGTCACTTGAGGGGAAAAGAGCTAAAAGAGAGAGGTAATGCAGAAGAGGGAAACCAGGGAAAAGAGAGAGTCGAGGGAATAGAAGGTGAAGAAAGAGTTCATGCAGAAGAGGGAAACCAGGAAAAAGAGAGAGTCGAGGGAAAAGAATAGAAAGAGAGAGTTAATGCAGAAGAGCGAAACCCGGGAAAAGAGAGAGTCGAGGGAATAGAAGGTGAAGAAAGAGTTCATGCAGAAGAGGGAAGCCAGGGAAAAGAGAGAGTCGAGGGAAAAGAAGGGGAAGAGAGAGTTAATGCAGAAGAGCGAAAACCCGGGAAAAGAGAGAGTCGAGGGAAAAGAAGGGAAAGAGAGAGCTCAAGGAAAAGAGGGACGCCGGGGAAAAGAGCGAGTCGAGGGAAAAGAAGGGAAAGAGAGAGTTAATGCAGAAGAGGGACGCCAGGGAAAAGAGTCACTCGAGGGGAAAGGAGCTAAAAGAGACAGGTAATGCAGAAGAGGGAAACCAGGGAAAAGAGAGAGTCGAGGGAAAAGAAGGGAAACAGAGAGTTCATGAAAAAGAGGGAAACCAGGGAAAAGAGAGAGTCGAGGGAAAAGAAGGGAAACAGAGAGTTCATGAAAAAGAGGGAAACCAGGGAAAAGAGAGAGTCGAGGGAAAAGAATAGAAAGAGAGAGTTAATGCAGAAGAGCGAAACCCGGGAAAAGAGAGAGTCGAGGGAATAGAAGGTGAAGAAAGAGTTCATGCAGAAGAGGGAAGCCAGGGAAAAGAGAGAGTCGAGGGAAAAGAAGGGGAAGAGAGAGTTAATGCAGAAGAGCGAAAACCCGGGAAAAGAGAGAGTCGAGGGAAAAGAAGGGAAAGAGAGAGCTCAAGGAAAAGAGGGACGCGGGGAAAAGAGCGAGTCGAGGGAAAAGAAGGGAAAGAGAGAGTTAATGCAGAAGAGGGACGCCAGGGAAAAGAGTCACTCGAGGGGAAAGGAGCTAAAAGAGACAGGTAATGCAGAAGAGGGAAACCAGGGAAAAGAGAGAGTCGAGGGAAAAGAAGGGAAACAGAGAGTTCATGAAAAAGAGGGAAACCAGGGAAAAGAGAGAGTCGAGGGAAAAGAAGGGAAACAGAGAGTTCATGAAAAAGAGGGAAACCAGGGAAAAGAGAGAGTCGATGGAAAAGAAGGTGGAGAAACAGTTCATGCAGAAGAGGGAAACCAGGAAAAAGAGAGAGTCGAGGGAAAAGAAGGGGAAGAGAGAGTTCATGGAAAAGAGGGACGCCATGGAAAAGAGTCATGCGACGGGAAAAGAGCTAAAAGAGAGAGCTAATGCAGAAGAGGGAAACTAGGGAAAAGAGAGAGTCGAGGGGAAAAAAAGGGAACGAGAAAAATCATGCCGAAGAGGGAAAGCAGGGAAAAGAGAGAGTCGATGGGAAAGAAGGTGGAGAAAGAGTTCATGCAGAAGAGGGAAACCAGGGAAAAGAGAGAGTCGAGGGGAAAAAAAGGGAACGAGAGAAATCATGCAGAAGAGGGAAGCCAGGGAAAAGAGAGAGTCGAGGGAAAAGAAGGGAAACAGAGAGTTCATGAAAAAGAGGGAAACCAGGGAAAAGAGAGAGTCGATGGAAAAGAAGGTGGAGAAACAGTTCATGCAGAAGAGGGAAACCAGGAAAAAGAGAGAGTCGAGGGAAAAGAAGGGGAAGAGAGAGTTCATGGAAAAGAGGGACGCCACGGAAAAGAGTCACTTGACGGGAAAAGAGCTAAAAGAGAGAGGTAATGCAGAAGAGGGAAACCAGGGAAAAGAGAGAGTCGAGGGAAAAGAATAGAAAGAGAGTTAATGCAGAAGAGCGAAACCAGGAAAAAGAGAGAGTCGATGGAAACGAAGGGGAAGAGAGAGCTCAAGGAAAAGAGGGACGCCGGGGAAAAGAGCGAGTCGAGGGAAAACAAGGGAAAGAGAGAGTTAATGCAGAAGAGGGACGCCAGGGAAAAGAGTCACTTGAGGGGAAAAGAGCTAAAAGAGAGAGGTAATGCAGAAGAGGGAAACTAGGGAAAAGAGAGAGTCGAGGGGAAAAAAAAGGGAACGAGAAAAATCATGCCGAAGAGGGAAAGCAGGGAAAAGAGAGAGTCGATGGAAAAGAAGGTGGAGAAAGAGTTCATGTAGAAGAGGGAAACCAGGGAAAAGAGAGAGTCGAGGGGAAAAAAAAGGGAACGAGAGAAATCATGCAGAAGAGGGAAGCCAGGGAAAAGAGAGCGTCGAGGGAAAAGAATAGAAAGAGAGAGTTAAAGCAGAAGAGGGAAACCCGGGAAAAGAGAGAGTCGAGGGAAAAAAAGGGGAAGAGAGAGCTCAAGGAAAAGAGGGACGCCGGGGAAAAGAGAGAGTCGGGGGAAAAGAATAGAAAGAGAGAGTTCATGGAAAAGAGGGACGCTAGAGAAAAGAGTCACTTGAGGGGAAAAGAGCTAAAAGAGAGAGGTAATGCAGAAGAGGGAAACTAGGGAAAAGAGAGAGTCGAGGGGAAAAAAAGGGAACGAGAAAAATCATGCCGAAGAGGGAAACCAGGGAAAAGAGAGAGTCGATGGAAAAGAAGGTGGAGAAACAGTTCATGCAGAAGAGGGAAACCAGGAAAAAGAGAGAGTCGAGGGAAAAGAAGGGGAAGAGAGAGTTCATGGAAAAGAGGGACGCCAGGGAAAAGAGTCACTTGAGGGGAAAAGAGCTAAAAGAGAGAGGTAATGCAGAAGAGGGAAACCAGGGAAAAGAGAGAGTCGAGGGAAAAGAATAGAAAGAGAGTTAATGCAGAAGAGGGAAGCCAGGGAAAAGAGAGCGTCGAGGGAAAAGAATAGAAAGAGAGAGTTAATGCAGAAGAGCGAAACCTGGGAAAAGAGAGAGTCGAGGGAATAGAAGGTGAAGAAAGAGTTCATGCAGAAGAGGGAAACCAGGAAAAAGAGTCGAGGGAAAAGAAGGGAAACAGAGAGTTCATGAAAAAGAGGGAAACCGGGGAAAAGAGAGAGTCGATGGAAAAGAAGGGGAAGAGAGAGTTCATGGAAAAGAGGGACGCCAGGGAAAAGAGTCACTTGAGGGGAAAAGAGCTAAAAGAGAGAGGTAATGCAGAAGAGGGAAACCAGGGAAAAGAGAGAGTCGAGGGAAAAGAATAGAAAGAGAGTTAATGCAGAAGAGCGAAACCCGGCAAAAGAGAGAGTTGATGGAACGAAGGGGAAGAGAGAGCTCAAGGAAAAGAGGGACGCCGGGGAAAAGAGAGAGTCGGGGGAAAAGAATAGAAAGAGAGAGTTCATGGAAAAGAGGGACGCTAGGGAAAAGAGTCACTTGAGGGGAAAAGAGCTAAAAGAGAGAGGTAATGCAGAAGAGGGAAACCAGGAAAAAGAGAGAGTCGAGGGGAAAAAAAAGGGAATGAGAAAAATCATGCCGAAGAGGGAAGCCAGGGAAAAGAGAGCGTCGAGGGAAAAGAATAGAAAGAGACAGTTAATGCAGAAGAGGGAAACCCGGGAAAAGAGAGAGTCGAGGGAAAAACAGGGGAAGAGAGAGCTCAAGGAAAAGAGGGACCCCGGGGAAAAGTGAGAGTCGGGGAAAAGAACAGAGAGAGTGAGTTCATGTAAAAGAGGGACGCTAGGGAAAAGAGTCACTTGAGGGGAAAAGAGCTAAAAGAGAGAGGTAATGCAGAAGAGGGAAACCAGGGAAAAGAGAGAGTCGAGGGAATAGAAGGTGAAGAAAGAGTTCATGCAGAAGAGGGAAACCAGGAAAAAGAGAGAGTCGAGGGAAAAGAATAGAAAGAGAGAGTTAATGCAGAAGAGGGAAACCCGGGAAAAGAGAGAGTCGAGGGAAAAAAAGGGGAAGAGAGAGCTCAAGGAAAAGAGGGACGCCGGGGAAAAGAGAGAGTCGGGGGAAAAGAATAGAAAGAGAGAGTTCATGGAAAAGAGGGACGCTAGGGAAAAGAGTCACTTGAGGGGAAAAGAGCTAAAAGAGAGAGGTAATGCAGAAGAGGGAAACCAGGGAAAAGAGAGAGTCGAGGGAATAGAAGGTGAAGAAAGAGTTCATGCAGAAGAGGGAAACCAGGAAAAAGAGAGAGTCGAGGGAAAAGAATAGAAAGAGAGAGTTAATGCAGAAGAGCGAAACCCGGGAAAAGAGAGAGTCAATGGAAATGAAGGGGAAGAGAGAGCTCAAGGAAAAGAGGGACGCCGGGGAAAAGAGCGAGTAGAGGGAAAAGAAGGGAAAGAGAGAGTTAATGCAGAAGAGGGACGCCAGGGAAAAGAGTCACTCGAGGGGAAAAGAGCTAAAAGAGACAGGTAATGCAGAAGAGGGAAACTAGGGAAAAGAGAGAGTCGAGGGAAAAGAAGGTGGAGAAACAGTTCATGCAGAAGAGGGAAACCAGGAAAAAGAGAGAGTCGAGGGAAAAGAAGGGGAAGAGAGTGTTCATGGAAAAGAGGGACGCCACGGAAAAGAGTCATGCGACGGGAAAAGAGCTAAAAGAGAGAGCTAATGCAGAAGAGGGAAACTAGGGAAAAGAGAGAGTCGAGGGGAAAAAAAAGGGAACGAGAAAAATCATGCCGAAGAGGGAAAGCAGGGAAAAGAGAGAGTCGATGGAAAAGAAGGTGGAGAAAGAGTTCATGTAGAAGAGGGAAACCAGGGAAAAGAGAGAGTCGAGGGGAAAAAAAGGGAACGAGAGAAATCATGCAGAAGAGGGAAGCCAGGGAAAAGAGAGAGTCGAGGGAAAAGAAGGGAAACAGAGAGTTCATGAAAAAGAGGGAAACCAGGGAAAAGAGAGAGTCGATGGAAAAGAAGGTGGAGAAACAGTTCATGCAGAAGAGGGAAACCAGGAAAAAGAGAGAGTCGAGGGAAAAGAAGGGGAAGAGAGAGTTCATGGAAAAGAGGGACGCCACGGAAAAGAGTCACTTGAGGGGAAAAGAGCTAAAAGAGAGAGGTAATGCAGAAGAGGGAAACCAGGGAAAAGAGAGAGTCGAGGGAAAAGAATAGAAAGAGAGTTAATGCAGAAGAGCGAAACCGGGCAAAAGAGAGAGTCGATGGAAACGAAGGGGAAGAGAGAGCTCAAGGAAAAGAGGGACGCCGGGGAAAAGAGAGAGTCGGGGGAAAAGAATAGAAAGAGAGAGTTCATGGAAAAGAGGGACGCTAGGGAAAAGAGTCACTTGAGGGGAAAAGAGCTAAAAGAGAGAGGTAATGCAGAAGAGGGAAACTAGGGAAAAGAGAGAGTCGAGGGGAAAAAAAAGGGAACGAGAAAAATCATGCCGAAGAGGGAAAGCAGGGAAAAGAGAGAGTCGATGGAAAAGAAGGTGGAGAAAGAGTTCATGCAGAAGAGGGAAAACAGGGAAAAGAGAGAGTCGAGGGGGAAAAAAAGGGAACGAGAGAAATCATGCAGAAGAGGGAAGCCAGGGAAAAGAGAGCGTCGAGGGAAAAGAATAGAAAGAGAGAGTTAATGCAGAAGAGGGAAACCCGGGAAAAGAGAGAGTCGAGGGAAAAAAAGGGGAAGAGAGAGCTCAAGGAAAAGAGGGACGCCGGGGAAAAGAGAGAGTCGGGGGAAAAGAATAGAAAGAGAGAGTTCATGGAAAAGAGGGACGCTAGGGAAAAGAGTCACTTGAGGGGAAAAGAGCTAAAAGAGAGAGGTAATGCAGAAGAGGGAAACCAGGGAAAAGAGAGAGTCGAGGGAATAGAAGGTGAAGAAAGAGTTCATGCAGAAGAGGGAAACCAGGAAAAAGAGAGAGTCGAGGGAAAAGAATAGAAAGAGAGAGTTAATGCAGAAGAGCGAAACCCGGGAAAAGAGAGAGTCAATGGAAATGAAGGGGAAGAGAGAGCTCAAGGAAAAGAGGGACGCCGGGGAAAAGAGCGAGTAGAGGGAAAAGAAGGGAAAGAGAGAGTTAATGCAGAAGAGGGACGCCAGGGAAAAGAGTCACTCGAGGGGAAAAGAGCTAAAAGAGACAGGTAATGCAGAAGAGGGAAACCAGGGAAAAGAGAGAGTCGAGGGAATAGAAGGTGAAGAAAGAGTTCATGCAGAAGAGGGAAACCAGGGAAAAGAGAGAGTCGAGGGAAAAGAAGGGAAACAGAGAGTTCATGAAAAAGAGGGAAACCCGGGAAAAGAGAGAGTCGATGGAAAAGAAGGTGAAGAAACAGTTCATGCAGAAGAGGGAAACCAGGAAAAAGAGAGAGTCGAGGGAAAAGAAGGGGAAGAGAGAGTTCATGGAAAAGAGGGACGCCAGGGAAAAGAGTCACTTGAGGGGAAAAGAGCTAAAAGAGAGAGGTAATGCAGAAGAGGGAAACCAGGGAAAAGAGAGAGTCGAGGGAAAAGAAGGGAAACAGAGAGTTCATGAAAAAGAGGGAAACCAGGGAAAAGAGAGAGTCGAGGGAAAAGAAGGGAAACAGAGAGTTCATGAAAAAGAGGGAAACCAGGGAAAAGAGAGAGTCGATGGAAAAGAAGGTGGAGAAACAGTTCATGCAGAAGAAGGAAACCAGGAAAAAGAGAGAGTCGAGGGAAAAGAATAGAAAGAGAGAGTTAATGCAGAAGAGGGAAACCAGGGAAAAGAGAGAGTCGAGGGAAAAGAATGGAAAGAGAGAGTTAATGCAGAAGAGGGAAACCAGGGAAAAGAGAGAGTCGAGGGAAAAGAAGGGAAACAGAGAGTTCATGAAAAAGAGGGAAACCAGGGAAAAGAGAGAGTCGAGGGAAAAGAAGGGGAAGAGAGAGTTCATGGAAAAGAGGGACGCCACGGAAAAGAGTCATGCGACGGGAAAAGAGCTAAAAGAGAGAGGTAATGCAGAAGAGGGAAACTAGGGAAAAGAGAGAGTCGAGGGGAAAAAAAAGGGAACGAGAAAAATCATGCCGAAGAGGGAAAGCAGGGAAAAGAGAGAGTCGATGGAAAAGAAGGTGGAGAAAGAGTTCATGCAGAAGAGGGAAGCCAGGAAAAAGAGAGAGTCGAGGGAAAAGAAGGGGAAGAGAGAGTTCATTGAAAAGAAGGGGAAGAGAGAGTTCATTGAAAAGAGGGACGCCACGGAAAAGAGTCATGCGACGGGAAAAGAGCTAAAAGAGAGAGTTAATGCAGAAGAGGGAAACTAGGGAAAAGAGAGCGTCGAGGGAAAAGAATAGAAAGAGAGAGTTAATGCAGAAGAGGGAAACCCGGGAAAAGAGAGAGTCGAGGGAAAAAAAGGGGAAGAGAGAGCTCAAGGAAAAGAGGGACGCCGGAGAAAAGTGAGAGTCGGGGGAAAAGAATAGAGAGAGAGAGTTCATGGAAAAGAGGGACGCTAGGGAAAAGAGTCACTTGAGGGGAAAAGAGCTAAAAGAGAGAGGTAATGCAGAAGAGGGAAACCAGGGAAAAGAGAGAGTCGAGGGAATAGAAGGTGAAGAAAGAGTTCATGCAGAAGAGGGAAACCAGGAAAAAGAGAGAGTCGAGGGAAAAGAATAGAAAGAGAGAGTTAATGCAGAAGAGCGAAACCCGGGAAAAGAGAGAGTCGAGGGAATAGAAGGTGAAGAAAGAGTTCATGCAGAAGAGGGAAGCCAGGGAAAAGAGAGAGTCGAGGGAAAAGAAGGGAAACAGAGAGTTCATGAAAAAGAGGGAAACCAGGGAAAAGAGAGAGTCGAGGGAAAAGAAGGTGGAGAAACAGTTCATGCAGAAGAGGGAAGCCAGGAAAAAGAGAGAGTCGAGGGAAAAGAAGGGGAAGAGAGAGTTCATTGAAAAGAGGGACGCCAGGGAAAAGAGTCACTTGAGGGGAAAAGAGCTAAAAGAGAGAGGTAATGTAGAAGAGCGAAACCCGGCAACAGAGAGAGTCGATGGAAACGAAGGGGAAGAGAGAGCTCAAGGAAAAGAGGGACGCCGGGGAAAAGAGAGAGTCGGGGGAAAAGAATAGAAAGAGAGAGTTCATGGAAAAGAGGGACGCTAGGGAAAAGAGTCACTTGAGGGGAAAAGAGCTAAAAGAGAGAGGTAATGCAGAAGAGGGAAACTAGGGAAAAGAGAGAGTCGAGGGGAAAAAAAAGGGAACGAGAAAAATCATGCCGAAGAGGGAAAGCAGGGAAAAGAGAGAGTCGATGGAAAAGAAGGTGGAGAAAGAGTTCATGCAGAAGAGGGAAACCAGGGAAAAGAGAGAGTCGAGGGGAAAAAAAAGGGAACGAGAGAAATCATGCAGAAGAGGGAAGCCAGGGAAAAGAGAGCGTCGAGGGAAAAGAATAGAAAGAGAGAGTTAATGCAGAAGAGGGAAACCCGGGAAAAGAGAGAGTCGAGGGAAAAAAAGGGGAAGAGAGAGCTCAAGGAAAAGAGGGACGCCGGAGAAAAGTGAGAGTCGGGGGAAAAGAATAGAGAGAGAGAGTTCATGGAAAAGAGGGACGCTAGGGAAAAGAGTCACTCGAGGGGAAAAGAGCTAAAAGAGAGAGGTAATGCAGAAGAGGGAAACCAGGGAAAAGAGAGAGTCGAGGGAATAGAAGGTGAAGAAAGAGTTCATGCAGAAGAGGGAAACCAGGAAAAAGAGAGAGTCGAGGGAAAAGAATAGAAAGAGAGAGTTAATGCAGAAGAGCGAAACCCGGGAAAAGAGAGAGTCGAGGGAATAGAAGGTGAAGAAAGAGTTCATGCAGAAGAGGGAAGCCAGGGAAAAGAGAGAGTCGAGGGAAAAGAAGGGAAACAGAGAGTTCATGAAAAAGAGGGAAACCAGGGAAAAGAGAGAGTCGATGGAAAAGAAGGTGGAGAAACAGTTCATGCAGAAGAGGGAAACCAGGAAAAAGAGAGAGTCGAGGGAAAAGAAGGGGAAGAGAGAGTTCATGGAAAAGAGGGACGCCACGGCAAAGAGTCATGCGACGGGAAAAGAGCTAAAAGAGAGAGGTAATGCAGAAGAGGGAAACTAGGGAAAAGAGAGAGTCGAGGGGAAAAAAAGGCAACGAGAAAAATCATGCAGAAGAGGGAAAGCAGGGAAAAGAGAGAGTCGATGGAAAAGAAGGTGGAGAAAGAGTTCATGCAGAAGAGGGAAACCAGGGAAAAGAGAGAGTCGAGGGGAAAAAAAGGGAACGAGAGAAATCATGCAGAAGAGGGAAGCCAGGGAAAAGAGAGAGTCGAGGGAAAAGAAGGGAAACAGAGAGTTCATGAAAAAGAGGGAAACCAGGGAAAAGAGAGAGTCGATGGAAAAGAAGGTGGAGAAACAGTTCATGCAGAAGAGGGAAACCAGGAAAAAGAGAGAGTCGAGGGAAAAGAAGGGGAAGAGAGAGTTCATGGAAAAGAGGGACGCCACGGCAAAGAGTCATGCGACGGGAAAAGAGCTAAAAGAGAGAGCTAATGCAGAAGAGGGAAACTAGGGAAAAGAGAGAGTCGAGGGGAAAAAAAAGGGAACGAGAAAAATCATGCCGAAGAGGGAAAGCAGGGAAAAGAGAGAGTCGATGGAAAAGAAGGTGGAGAAAGAGTTCATGCAGAAGAGGGAAACCAGGGAAAAGAGAGAGTCGAGGGGAAAAAAAGGGAACGAGAGAAATCATGCAGAAGAGGGAAGCCAGGGAAAAGAGAGAGTCGAGGGAAAAGAAGGGAAACAGAGAGTTCATGAAAAAGAGGGAAACCAGGGAAAAGAGAGAGTCGATGGAAAAGAAGGTGGAGAAACAGTTCATGCAGAAGAGGGAAGCCAGGAAAAAGAGAGAGTCGAGGGAAAAGAAGGGGAAGAGAGAGTTCATTGAAAAGAGGGACGCCAGGGAAAAGAGTCACTTGAGGGGAAAAGAGCTAAAAGAGAGAGGTAATGCAGAAGAGGGAAACCAGGGAAAAGAGAGAGTCGAGGGAATAGAAGGTGAAGAAAGAGTTCATGCAGAAGAGGGAAACCAGGAAAAAGAGAGAGTCGAGGGAAAAGAATAGAAAGAGAGAGTTAATGCAGAAGAGCGAAACCCGGGAAAAGAGAGAGTCAATGGAAATGAAGGGGAAGAGAGAGCTCAAGGAAAAGAGGGACGCCGGGGAAAAGAGCGAGTAGAGGGAAAAGAAGGGAAAGAGAGAGTTAATGCAGAAGAGGGACGCCAGGGAAAAGAGTCACTCGAGGGGAAAAGAGCTAAAAGAGACAGGTAATGCAGAAGAGGGAAACCAGGGAAAAGAGAGAGTCGAGGGAAAAGAAGGTGGAGAAACAGTTCATGCAGAAGAGGGAAACCAGGAAAAAGAGAGAGTCGAGGGAAAAGAAGGGGAAGAGAGTGTTCATGGAAAAGAGGGACGCCACGGAAAAGAGTCATGCGACGGGAAAAGAGCTAAAAGAGAGAGCTAATGCAGAAGAGGGAAACTAGGGAAAAGAGAGAGTCGAGGGGAAAAAAAAGGGAACGAGAAAAATCATGCCGAAGAGGGAAAGCAGGGAAAAGAGAGAGTCGATGGAAAAGAAGGTGGAGAAAGAGTTCATGTAGAAGAGGGAAACCAGGGAAAAGAGAGAGTCGAGGGGAAAAAAAGGGAACGAGAGAAATCATGCAGAAGAGGGAAGCCAGGGAAAAGAGAGAGTCGAGGGAAAAGAAGGGAAACAGAGAGTTCATGAAAAAGAGGGAAACCAGGGAAAAGAGAGAGTCGATGGAAAAGAAGGTGGAGAAACAGTTCATGCAGAAGAGGGAAACCAGGAAAAAGAGAGAGTCGAGGGAAAAGAAGGGGAAGAGAGAGTTCATGGAAAAGAGGGACGCCACGGAAAAGAGTCACTTGAGGGGAAAAGAGCTAAAAGAGAGAGGTAATGCAGAAGAGGGAAACCAGGGAAAAGAGAGAGTCGAGGGAAAAGAATAGAAAGAGAGTTAATGCAGAAGAGCGAAACCGGGCAAAAGAGAGAGTCGATGGAAACGAAGGGGAAGAGAGAGCTCAAGGAAAAGAGGGACGCCGGGGAAAAGAGAGAGTCGGGGGAAAAGAATAGAAAGAGAGAGTTCATGGAAAAGAGGGACGCTAGGGAAAAGAGTCACTTGAGGGGAAAAGAGCTAAAAGAGAGAGGTAATGCAGAAGAGGGAAACTAGGGAAAAGAGAGAGTCGAGGGGAAAAAAAAGGGAACGAGAAAAATCATGCCGAAGAGGGAAAGCAGGGAAAAGAGAGAGTCGATGGAAAAGAAGGTGGAGAAAGAGTTCATGCAGAAGAGGGAAAACAGGGAAAAGAGAGAGTCGAGGGGGAAAAAAAGGGAACGAGAGAAATCATGCAGAAGAGGGAAGCCAGGGAAAAGAGAGCGTCGAGGGAAAAGAATAGAAAGAGAGAGTTAATGCAGAAGAGGGAAACCCGGGAAAAGAGAGAGTCGAGGGAAAAAAAGGGGAAGAGAGAGCTCAAGGAAAAGAGGGACGCCGGGGAAAAGAGAGAGTCGGGGGAAAAGAATAGAAAGAGAGAGTTCATGGAAAAGAGGGACGCTAGGGAAAAGAGTCACTTGAGGGGAAAAGAGCTAAAAGAGAGAGGTAATGCAGAAGAGGGAAACCAGGGAAAAGAGAGAGTCGAGGGAATAGAAGGTGAAGAAAGAGTTCATGCAGAAGAGGGAAACCAGGAAAAAGAGAGAGTCGAGGGAAAAGAATAGAAAGAGAGAGTTAATGCAGAAGAGCGAAACCCGGGAAAAGAGAGAGTCAATGGAAATGAAGGGGAAGAGAGAGCTCAAGGAAAAGAGGGACGCCGGGGAAAAGAGCGAGTAGAGGGAAAAGAAGGGAAAGAGAGAGTTAATGCAGAAGAGGGACGCCAGGGAAAAGAGTCACTCGAGGGGAAAAGAGCTAAAAGAGACAGGTAATGCAGAAGAGGGAAACCAGGGAAAAGAGAGAGTCGAGGGAATAGAAGGTGAAGAAAGAGTTCATGCAGAAGAGGGAAACCAGGGAAAAGAGAGAGTCGAGGGAAAAGAAGGGAAACAGAGAGTTCATGAAAAAGAGGGAAACCCGGGAAAAGAGAGAGTCGATGGAAAAGAAGGTGAAGAAACAGTTCATGCAGAAGAGGGAAACCAGGAAAAAGAGAGAGTCGAGGGAAAAGAAGGGGAAGAGAGAGTTCATGGAAAAGAGGGACGCCAGGGAAAAGAGTCACTTGAGGGGAAAAGAGCTAAAAGAGAGAGGTAATGCAGAAGAGGGAAACCAGGGAAAAGAGAGAGTCGAGGGAAAAGAAGGGAAACAGAGAGTTCATGAAAAAGAGGGAAACCAGGGAAAAGAGAGAGTCGAGGGAAAAGAAGGGAAACAGAGAGTTCATGAAAAAGAGGGAAACCAGGGAAAAGAGAGAGTCGATGGAAAAGAAGGTGGAGAAACAGTTCATGCAGAAGAAGGAAACCAGGAAAAAGAGAGAGTCGAGGGAAAAGAATAGAAAGAGAGAGTTAATGCAGAAGAGGGAAACCAGGGAAAAGAGAGAGTCGAGGGAAAAGAATGGAAAGAGAGAGTTAATGCAGAAGAGGGAAACCAGGGAAAAGAGAGAGTCGAGGGAAAAGAAGGGAAACAGAGAGTTCATGAAAAAGAGGGAAACCAGGGAAAAGAGAGAGTCGAGGGAAAAGAAGGGGAAGAGAGAGTTCATGGAAAAGAGGGACGCCACGGAAAAGAGTCATGCGACGGGAAAAGAGCTAAAAGAGAGAGGTAATGCAGAAGAGGGAAACTAGGGAAAAGAGAGAGTCGAGGGGAAAAAAAAGGGAACGAGAAAAATCATGCCGAAGAGGGAAAGCAGGGAAAAGAGAGAGTCGATGGAAAAGAAGGTGGAGAAAGAGTTCATGCAGAAGAGGGAAGCCAGGAAAAAGAGAGAGTCGAGGGAAAAGAAGGGGAAGAGAGAGTTCATTGAAAAGAAGGGGAAGAGAGAGTTCATTGAAAAGAGGGACGCCACGGAAAAGAGTCATGCGACGGGAAAAGAGCTAAAAGAGAGAGTTAATGCAGAAGAGGGAAACTAGGGAAAAGAGAGCGTCGAGGGAAAAGAATAGAAAGAGAGAGTTAATGCAGAAGAGGGAAACCCGGGAAAAGAGAGAGTCGAGGGAAAAAAAGGGGAAGAGAGAGCTCAAGGAAAAGAGGGACGCCGGAGAAAAGTGAGAGTCGGGGGAAAAGAATAGAGAGAGAGAGTTCATGGAAAAGAGGGACGCTAGGGAAAAGAGTCACTTGAGGGGAAAAGAGCTAAAAGAGAGAGGTAATGCAGAAGAGGGAAACCAGGGAAAAGAGAGAGTCGAGGGAATAGAAGGTGAAGAAAGAGTTCATGCAGAAGAGGGAAACCAGGAAAAAGAGAGAGTCGAGGGAAAAGAATAGAAAGAGAGAGTTAATGCAGAAGAGCGAAACCCGGGAAAAGAGAGAGTCGAGGGAATAGAAGGTGAAGAAAGAGTTCATGCAGAAGAGGGAAGCCAGGGAAAAGAGAGAGTCGAGGGAAAAGAAGGGAAACAGAGAGTTCATGAAAAAGAGGGAAACCAGGGAAAAGAGAGAGTCGAGGGAAAAGAAGGTGGAGAAACAGTTCATGCAGAAGAGGGAAGCCAGGAAAAAGAGAGAGTCGAGGGAAAAGAAGGGGAAGAGAGAGTTCATTGAAAAGAGGGACGCCAGGGAAAAGAGTCACTTGAGGGGAAAAGAGCTAAAAGAGAGAGGTAATGTAGAAGAGCGAAACCCGGCAACAGAGAGAGTCGATGGAAACGAAGGGGAAGAGAGAGCTCAAGGAAAAGAGGGACGCCGGGGAAAAGAGAGAGTCGGGGGAAAAGAATAGAAAGAGAGAGTTCATGGAAAAGAGGGACGCTAGGGAAAAGAGTCACTTGAGGGGAAAAGAGCTAAAAGAGAGAGGTAATGCAGAAGAGGGAAACTAGGGAAAAGAGAGAGTCGAGGGGAAAAAAAAGGGAACGAGAAAAATCATGCCGAAGAGGGACAGCAGGGAAAAGAGAGAGTCGATGGAAAAGAAGGTGGAGAAAGAGTTCATGCAGAAGAGGGAAACCAGGGAAAAGAGAGAGTCGAGGGGAAAAAAAAGGGAACGAGAGAAATCATGCAGAAGAGGGAAGCCAGGGAAAAGAGAGCGTCGAGGGAAAAGAATAGAAAGAGAGAGTTAATGCAGAAGAGGGAAACCCGGGAAAAGAGAGAGTCGAGGGAAAAAAAGGGGAAGAGAGAGCTCAAGGAAAAGAGGGACGCCGGAGAAAAGTGAGAGTCGGGGGAAAAGAAGGGAAACAGAGAGTTCATGAAAAAGAGGGAAACCAGGGAAAAGAGAGAGTCGATGGAAAAGAAGGTGGAGAAACAGTTCATGCAGAAGAGGGAAACCAGGAAAAAGAGAGAGTCGAGGGAAAAGAAGGGGAAGAGAGTGTTCATGGAAAAGAGGGACGCCACGGAAAAGAGTCACTTGAGGGGAAAAGAGCTAAAAGAGAGAGGTAATGCAGAAGAGGGAAACCAGGGAAAAGAGAGAGTCGAGGGAAAAGAATAGAAAGAGAGTTAATGCAGAAGAGCGAAACCGGGCAAAAGAGAGAGTCGATGGAAACGAAGGGGAAGAGAGAGCTCAAGGAAAAGAGGGACGCCGGGGAAAAGAGAGAGTCGGGGGAAAAGAATAGAAAGAGAGAGTTCATGGAAAAGAGGGACGCTAGGGAAAAGAGTCACTTGAGGGGAAAAGAGCTAAAAGAGAGAGGTAATGCAGAAGAGGGAAACCAGGGAAAAGAGAGAGTCGAGGGAATAGAAGGTGAAGAAAGAGTTCATGCAGAAGAGGGAAACCAGGAAAAAGAGAGAGTCGAGGGAAAAGAATAGAAAGAGAGAGTTAATGCAGAAGAGCGAAACCCGGGAAAAGAGAGAGTCGATGGAAATGAAGGGGAAGAGAGAGCTCAAGGAAAAGAGGGACGCCGGGGAAAAGAGCGAGTCGAGGGAAAAGAAGGGAAACAGAGAGTTCATGAAAAAGAGGGAAACCAGGGAAAAGAGAGAGTCGATGGAAAAGAAGGTGGAGAAACAGTTCATGCAGAAGAGGGAAACCAGGAAAAAGAGAGAGTCGAGGGAAAAGAAGGGGAAGAGAGAGTTCATGGAAAAGAGGGACGCCACGGCAAAGAGTCATGCGACGGGAAAAGAGCTAAAAGAGAGAGGTAATGCAGAAGAGGGAAACTAGGGAAAAGAGAGAGTCGAGGGGAAAAAAAGGCAACGAGAAAAATCATGCAGAAGAGGGAAAGCAGGGAAAAGAGAGAGTCGATGGAAAAGAAGGTGGAGAAAGAGTTCATGCAGAAGAGGGAAACCAGGGAAAAGAGAGAGTCGAGGGGAAAAAAAGGGAACGAGAGAAATCATGCAGAAGAGGGAAGCCAGGGAAAAGAGAGAGTCGAGGGAAAAGAAGGGAAACAGAGAGTTCATGAAAAAGAGGGAAACCAGGGAAAAGAGAGAGTCGATGGAAAAGAAGGTGGAGAAACAGTTCATGCAGAAGAGGGAAACCAGGGAAAAGAGAGAGTCGAGGGAAAAGAAGGGGAAGAGAGAGTTCATGGAAAAGAGGGACGCCACGGAAAAGAGTCATGCGACGGGAAAAGAGCTAAAAGAGAGAGCTAATGCAGAAGAGGGAAACTAGGGAAAAGAGAGAGTCGAGGGGAAAAAAAAGGGAACGAGAAAAATCATGCCGAAGAGGGAAAGCAGGGAAAAGAGAGAGTCGATGGAAAAGAAGGTGGAGAAAGAGTTCATGCAGAAGAGGGAAACCAGGGAAAAGAGAGAGTCGAGGGGAAAAAAAGGGAACGAGAGAAATCATGCAGAACAGGGAAGCCAGGGAAAAGAGAGAGTCGAGGGAAAAGAAGGGAAACAGAGAGTTCATGAAAAAGAGGGAAACCAGGGAAAAGAGAGAGTCGATGGAAAAGAAGGTGGAGAAACAGTTCATGCAGAAGAGGGAAGCCAGGAAAAAGAGAGAGTCGAGGGAAAAGAAGGGGAAGAGAGAGTTCATTGAAAAGAGGGACGCCAGGGAAAAGAGTCACTTGAGGGGAAAAGAGCTAAAAGAGAGAGGTAATGTAGAAGAGCGAAACCCGGCAACAGAGAGAGTCGATGGAAACGAAGGGGAAGAGAGAGCTCAAGGAAAAGAGGGACGCCGGGGAAAAGAGAGAGTCGGGGGAAAAGAATAGAAAGAGAGAGTTCATGGAAAAGAGGGACGCTAGGGAAAAGAGTCACTTGAGGGGAAAAGAGCTAAAAGAGAGAGGTAATGCAGAAGAGGGAAACTAGGGAAAAGAGAGAGTCGAGGGGAAAAAAAAGGGAACGAGAAAAATCATGCCGAAGAGGGAAAGCAGGGAAAAGAGAGAGTCGATGGAAAAGAAGGTGGAGAAAGAGTTCATGCAGAAGAGGGAAACCAGGGAAAAGAGAGAGTCGAGGGGAAAAAAAAGGGAACGAGAGAAATCATGCAGAAGAGGGAAGCCAGGGAAAAGAGAGCGTCGAGGGAAAAGAATAGAAAGAGAGAGTTAATGCAGAAGAGGGAAACCCGGGAAAAGAGAGAGTCGAGGGAAAAAAAGGGGAAGAGAGAGCTCAAGGAAAAGAGGGACGCCGGAGAAAAGTGAGAGTCGGGGGAAAAGAATAGAGAGAGAGAGTTCATGGAAAAGAGGGACGCTAGGGAAAAGAGTCACTCGAGGGGAAAAGAGCTAAAAGAGAGAGGTAATGCAGAAGAGGGAAACCAGGGAAAAGAGAGAGTCGAGGGAATAGAAGGTGAAGAAAGAGTTCATGCAGAAGAGGGAAACCAGGAAAAAGAGAGAGTCGAGGGAAAAGAATAGAAAGAGAGAGTTAATGCAGAAGAGCGAAACCCGGGAAAAGAGAGAGTCGAGGGAATAGAAGGTGAAGAAAGAGTTCATGCAGAAGAGGGAAGCCAGGGAAAAGAGAGAGTCGAGAGAAAAGAAGGGAAACAGAGAGTTCATGAAAAAGAGGGAAACCAGGGAAAAGAGAGAGTCGATGGAAAAGAAGGTGGAGAAACAGTTCATGCAGAAGAGGGAAACCAGGAAAAAGAGAGAGTCGAGGGAAAAGAAGGGGAAGAGAGAGTTCATGGAAAAGAGGGACGCCACGGCAAAGAGTCATGCGACGGGAAAAGAGCTAAAAGAGAGAGGTAATGCAGAAGAGGGAAACTAGGGAAAAGAGAGAGTCGAGGGGAAAAAAAGGCAACGAGAAAAATCATGCAGAAGAGGGAAAGCAGGGAAAAGAGAGAGTCGATGGAAAAGAAGGTGGAGAAAGAGTTCATGCAGAAGAGGGAAACCAGGGAAAAGAGAGAGTCGAGGGGAAAAAAAGGGAACGAGAGAAATCATGCAGAAGAGGGAAGCCAGGGAAAAGAGAGAGTCGAGGGAAAAGAAGGGAAACAGAGAGTTCATGAAAAAGAGGGAAACCAGGGAAAAGAGAGAGTCGATGGAAAAGAAGGTGGAGAAACAGTTCATGCAGAAGAGGGAAACCAGGAAAAAGAGAGAGTCGAGGGAAAAGAAGGGGAAGAGAGAGTTCATGGAAAAGAGGGACGCCACGGAAAAGAGTCATGCGACGGGAAAAGAGCTAAAAGAGAGAGCTAATGCAGAAGAGGGAAACTAGGGAAAAGAGAGAGTCGAGGGGAAAAAAAAGGGAACGAGAAAAATCATGCCGAAGAGGGAAAGCAGGGAAAAGAGAGAGTCGATGGAAAAGAAGGTGGAGAAAGAGTTCATGCAGAAGAGGGAAACCAGGGAAAAGAGAGAGTCGAGGGGAAAAAAAGGGAACGAGAGAAATCATGCAGAAGAGGGAAGCCAGGGAAAAGAGAGAGTCGAGGGAAAAGAAGGGAAACAGAGAGTTCATGAAAAAGAGGGAAACCAGGGAAAAGAGAGAGTCGATGGAAAAGAAGGTGGAGAAACAGTTCATGCAGAAGAGGGAAGCCAGGAAAAAGAGAGAGTCGAGGGAAAAGAAGGGGAAGAGAGAGTTCATTGAAAAGAGGGACGCCAGGGAAAAGAGTCACTTGAGGGGAAAAGAGCTAAAAGAGAGAGGTAATGCAGAAGAGGGAAACCAGGGAAAAGAGAGAGTCGAGGGAAAAGAATAGAAAGAGAGTTAATGCAGAAGAGCGAAACCCGGCAAAAGAGAGAGTCGATGGAAACGAAGGGGAGGAGAGATCTCAAGGAAAAGAGGGACGCCGGGGAAAAGAGAGAGTCGGGGGAAAAGAATAGAAAGAGAGAGTTCATGGAAAAGAGGGACGCTAGGGAAAAGAGTCACTTGAGGGGAAAAGAGCTAAAAGAGAGAGGTAATGCAGAAGAGGGAAACTAGGGAAAAGAGAGAGTCGAGGGGAAAAAAAAGGGAACGAGAAAAATCATGCCGAAGAGGGAAAGCAGGGAAAAGAGAGAGTCGATGGAAAAGAAGGTGGAGAAAGAGTTCATGCAGAAGAGGGAAACCAGGAAAAAGAGAGAGTCGAGGGGAAAAAAAAGGGAACGAGAGAAATCATGCAGAAGAGGGAAGCCAGGGAAAAGAGAGCGTCGAGGGAAAAGAATAGAAAGAGAGAGTTAATGCAGAAGAGGGAAACCCGGGAAAAGAGAGAGTCGAGGGAAAAAAAGGGGAAGAGAGAGCTCAAGGAAAAGAGGGACGCCGGGGAAAAGTGAGAGTCGGGGGAAAAGAATAGAGAGAGAGAGTTCATGGAAAAGAGGGACGCTAGGGAAAAGAGTCACTTGAGGGGAAAAGAGCTAAAAGAGAGAGGTAATGCAGAAGAGGGAAACCAGGGAAAAGAGAGAGTCGAGGGAATAGAAGGTGAAGAAAGAGTTCATGCAGAAGAGGGAAACCAGGAAAAAGAGAGAGTCGAGGGAAAAGAATAAAAAGAGAGAGTTAATGCAGAAGAGCGAAACCCGGGAAAAGAGAGAGTCGAGGGAATAGAAGGTGAAGAAAGAGTTCATGCAGAAGAGGGAAGCCAGGGAAAAGAGAGAGTCGAGGGAAAAGAAGGGGAAGAGAGAGTTAATGCAGAAGAGCGAAAACCCGGGAAAAGAGAGAGTCGAGGGAAAAGAAGGGAAAGAGAGAGCTCAAGGAAAAGAGGGACGCCGGGGAAAAGAGAGAGTCGAGGGAAAAGAAGGGAAACAGAGAGTTCATGAAAAAGAGGGAAACCAGGGAAAAGAGAGAGTCGATGGAAAAGAAGGTGGAGAAACAGTTCATGCAGAAGAGGGAAACCAGGAAAAAGAGAGAGTCGAGGGAAAAGAAGGGGAAGAGAGAGTTCATGGAAAAGAGGGACGCCATGGAAAAGAGTCATGCGACGGGAAAAGAGCTAAAAGAGAGAGCTAATGCAGAAGAGGGAAACTAGGGAAAAGAGAGAGTCGAGGGGAAAAAAAAGGGAACGAGAAAAATCATGCCGAAGAGGGAAAGCAGGGAAAAGAGAGAGTCGATGGGAAAGAAGGTGGAGAAAGAGTTCATGCAGAAGAGGGAAACCAGGGAAAAGAGAGAGTCGAGGGGAAAAAAAGGGAACGAGAGAAATCATGCAGAAGAGGGAAGCCAGGGAAAAGAGAGAGTCGAGGGAAAAGAAGGGAAACAGAGAGTTCATGAAAAAGAGGGAAACCAGGGAAAAGAGAGAGTCGATGGAAAAGAAGGTGGAGAAACAGTTCATGCAGAAGAGGGAAACCAGGAAAAAGAGAGAGTCGAGGGAAAAGAAGGGGAAGAGAGAGTTCATGGAAAAGAGGGACGCCACGGAAAAGAGTCACTTGAGGGGAAAAGAGCTAAAAGAGAGAGGTAATGCAGAAGAGGGAAACCAGGGAAAAGAGAGAGTCGAGGGAAAAGAATAGAAAGAGAGTTAATGCAGAAGAGCGAAACCAGGAAAAAGAGAGAGTCGATGGAAACGAAGGGGAAGAGAGAGCTCAAGGAAAAGAGGGACGCCGGGGAAAAGAGCGAGTCGAGGGAAAACAAGGGAAAGAGAGAGTTAATGCAGAAGAGGGACGCCAGGGAAAAGAGTCACTTGAGGGGAAAAGAGCTAAAAGAGAGAGGTAATGCAGAAGAGGGAAACTAGGGAAAAGAGAGAGTCGAGGGGAAAAAAAAGGGAACGAGAAAAATCATGCCGAAGAGGGAAAGCAGGGAAAAGAGAGAGTCGATGGAAAAGAAGGTGGAGAAAGAGTTCATGTAGAAGAGGGAAACCAGGGAAAAGAGAGAGTCGAGGGGAAAAAAAAGGGAACGAGAGAAATCATGCAGAAGAGGGAAGCCAGGGAAAAGAGAGCGTCGAGGGAAAAGAATAGAAAGAGAGAGTTAATGCAGAAGAGGGAAACCCGGGAAAAGAGAGAGTCGAGGGAAAAAAAGGGGAAGAGAGAGCTCAAGGAAAAGAGGGACGCCGGGGAAAAGTGAGAGTCGGGGGAAAAGAATAGAGAGAGAGAGTTCATGGAAAAGAGGGACGCTAGGGAAAAGAGTCACTTGAGGGGAAAAGAGCTAAAAGAGAGAGGTAATGCAGAAGAGGGAAACCAGGGAAAAGAGAGAGTCGAGGGAATAGAAGGTGAAGAAAGAGTTCATGCAGAAGAGGGAAACCAGGGAAAAGAGAGAGTCGAGGGAAAAGAAGGGAAACAGAGAGTTCATGAAAAAGAGGGAAACCCGGGAAAAGAGAGAGTCGAGGGAATAGAAGGTGAAGAAAGAGTTCATGCAGAAGAGGGAAGCCAGGGAAAAGAGAGAGTCGAGGGAAAAGAAGGGGAAGAGAGAGTTAATGCAGAAGAGCGAAAACCCGGGAAAAGAGAGAGTCGAGGGAAAAGAAGGGAAAGAGAGAGCTCAAGGAAAAGAGGGACGCCGGGGAAAAGAGCGAGTCGAGGGAAAAGAAGGGAAAGAGAGAGTTAATGCAGAAGAGGGACGCCAGGGAAAAGAGTCACTCGAGGGGAAAGGAGCTAAAAGAGACAGGTAATGCAGAAGAGGGAAACCAGGGAAAAGAGAGAGTCGAGGGAAAAGAAGGGAAACAGAGAGTTCATGAAAAAGAGGGAAACCAGGGAAAAGAGAGAGTCGAGGGAAAAGAAGGGAAACAGAGAGTTCATGAAAAAGAGGGAAACCAGGGAAAAGAGAGAGTCGAGGGAAAAGAATAGAAAGAGAGAGTTAATGCAGAAGAGCGAAACCCGGGAAAAGAGAGAGTCGAGGGAATAGAAGGTGAAGAAAGAGTTCATGCAGAAGAGGGAAGCCAGGGAAAAGAGAGAGTCGAGGGAAAAGAAGGGGAAGAGAGAGTTAATGCAGAAGAGCGAAAACCCGGGAAAAGAGAGAGTCGAGGGAAAAGAAGGGAAAGAGAGAGCTCAAGGAAAAGAGGGACGCCGGGGAAAAGAGCGAGTCGAGGGAAAAGAAGGGAAAGAGAGAGTTAATGCAGAAGAGGGACGCCAGGGAAAAGAGTCACTCGAGGGGAAAGGAGCTAAAAGAGACAGGTAATGCAGAAGAGGGAAACCAGGGAAAAGAGAGAGTCGAGGGAAAAGAAGGGAAACAGAGAGTTCATGAAAAAGAGGGAAACCAGGGAAAAGAGAGAGTCGAGGGAAAAGAAGGGAAACAGAGAGTTCATGAAAAAGAGGGAAACCAGGGAAAAGAGAGAGTCGATGGAAAAGAAGGTGGAGAAACAGTTCATGCAGAAGAGGGAAACCAGGAAAAAGAGAGAGTCGAGGGAAAAGAAGGGGAAGAGAGAGTTCATGGAAAAGAGGGACGCCATGGAAAAGAGTCATGCGACGGGAAAAGAGCTAAAAGAGAGAGCTAATGCAGAAGAGGGAAACTAGGGAAAAGAGAGAGTCGAGGGGAAAAAAAAGGGAACGAGAAAAATCATGCCGAAGAGGGAAAGCAGGGAAAAGAGAGAGTCGATGGGAAAGAAGGTGGAGAAAGAGTTCATGCAGAAGAGGGAAACCAGGGAAAAGAGAGAGTCGAGGGGAAAAAAAGGGAACGAGAGAAATCATGCAGAAGAGGGAAGCCAGGGAAAAGAGAGAGTCGAGGGAAAAGAAGGGAAACAGAGAGTTCATGAAAAAGAGGGAAACCAGGGAAAAGAGAGAGTCGATGGAAAAGAAGGTGGAGAAACAGTTCATGCAGAAGAGGGAAACCAGGAAAAAGAGAGAGTCGAGGGAAAAGAAGGGGAAGAGAGAGTTCATGGAAAAGAGGGACGCCACGGAAAAGAGTCACTTGAGGGGAAAAGAGCTAAAAGAGAGAGGTAATGCAGAAGAGGGAAACCAGGGAAAAGAGAGAGTCGAGGGAAAAGAATAGAAAGAGAGTTAATGCAGAAGAGCGAAACCAGGAAAAAGAGAGAGTCGATGGAAACGAAGGGGAAGAGAGAGCTCAAGGAAAAGAAGGACGCCGGGGAAAAGAGCGAGTCGAGGGAAAACAAGGGAAAGAGAGAGTTAATGCAGAAGAGGGACGCCAGGGAAAAGAGTCACTTGAGGGGAAAAGAGCTAAAAGAGAGAGGTAATGCAGAAGAGGGAAACTAGGGAAAAGAGAGAGTCGAGGGGAAAAAAAAGGGAACGAGAAAAATCATGCCGAAGAGGGAAAGCAGGGAAAAGAGAGAGTCGATGGAAAAGAAGGTGGAGAAAGAGTTCATGTAGAAGAGGGAAACCAGGGAAAAGAGAGAGTCGAGGGGAAAAAAAAGGGAACGAGAGAAATCATGCAGAAGAGGGAAGCCAGGGAAAAGAGAGCGTCGAGGGAAAAGAATAGAAAGAGAGAGTTAATGCAGAAGAGGGAAACCCGGGAAAAGAGAGAGTCGAGGGAAAAAAAGGGGAAGAGAGAGCTCAAGGAAAAGAGGGACGCCGGGGAAAAGTGAGAGTCGGGGGAAAAGAATAGAAAGAGAGAGTTCATGGAAAAGAGGGACGCTAGGGAAAAGAGTCACTTGAGGGGAAAAGAGCTAAAAGAGAGAGGTAATGCAGAAGAGGGAAACTAGGAAAAAGAGAGAGTCGAGGGGAAAAAAAAAGGGAACGAGAAAAATCATGCCGAAGAGGGAAACCCGGGAAAAGAGAGAGTCGAGGGAAAAAAAGGGGAAGAGAGAGCTCAAGGAAAAGAGGGACGCCGGGGAAAAGAGAGAGTCGGGGGAAAAGAATAGAAAGAGAGAGTTCATGGAAAAGAGGGACGCTAGGGAAAAGAGTCACTTGAGGGGAAAAGAGCTAAAAGAGAGAGGTAATGCAGAAGAGGGAAACCAGGGAAAAGAGAGAGTCGAGGGAAAAGAATAGAAAGAGAGAGTTAATGCAGAAGAGCGAAAACCCGGGAAAAGAGAGAGTCGATGGAAACGAAGGGGAAGAGAGAGCTCAAGGAAAAGAGGGACGCCGGGGAAAAGAGCGAGTCGAGGGAAAAGAAGGGAAAGAGAGAGTTAATGCAGAAGAGGGACGCCAGGGAAAAGAGTCACTCGAGGGGAAAGGAGCTAAAAGAGACAGGTAATGCAGAAGAGGGAAACCAGGGAAAGGAGAGTGTCGAGGGAAAAGAATGGAAAGAGAGAGTTAATGCAGAAGAGGAAAACCAGGGAAAAGAGAGAGTCGAGGGAAACGAAGGGGAAGAGAGAGTTCATGAAAAAAGAGGGAAACCAGGGAAAAGAGAGAGTCGAGGGAAAAGAATGGAAAGAGAGAGTTAATGCAGAAGAGGGAAACCAGGGAAAAGAGAGAGTCGAGGGAAAAGAAGGGAAACAGAGAGTTCATGAAAAAGAGGGAAACCAGGGAAAAGAGAGAGTCGATGGAAACGAAGGGGAAGAGAGAGCTCAAGGAAAAGAGGGACGCCGGGGAAAAGAGCGAGTCGAGGGAAAACAAGGGAAAGAGAGAGGTAATGCAGAAGAGGGAAACTAGGGAAAAGAGAGAGTCGAGGGGAAAAAAAATGGAACGAGAAAAATCATGCCGAAGAGGGAAAGCAGGGAAAAGAGAGAGTCGATGGAAAAGAAGGTGGAGAAAGAGTTCATGCAGAAGAGGGAAACCAGGGAAAAGAGAGAGTCGAGGGGAAAAAAAGGGAACGAGAGAAATCATGCAGAAGAGGGAAGCCAGGGAAAAGAGAGAGTCGAGGGAAAAGAAGGGAAACAGAGAGTTCATGAAAAAGAGGGAAACCAGGGAAAACAGAGAGTCGATGGAAAAGAAGGTGGAGAAACAGTTCATGCAGAAGAGGGAAACCAGGAAAAAGAGAGAGTCGAGGGAAAAGAAGGGGAAGAGAGAGTTCATGGAAAAGAGGGACGCCACGGAAAAGAGTCACTTGAGGGGAAAAGAGCTAAAAGAGAGAGGTAATGCAGAAGAGGGAAACCAGGGAAAAGAGAGAGTCGAGGGAAAAGAATAGAAAGAGAGTTAATGCAGAAGAGCGAAACCAGGAAAAAGAGAGAGTCGATGGAAACGAAGGGGAAGAGAGAGCTCAAGGAAAAGAAGGACGCCGGGGAAAAGAGCGAGTCGAGGGAAAACAAGGGAAAGAGAGAGTTAATGCAGAAGAGGGACGCCAGGGAAAAGAGTCACTTGAGGGGAAAAGAGCTAAAAGAGAGAGGTAATGCAGAAGAGGGAAACTAGGGAAAAGAGAGAGTCGAGGGGAAAAAAAAGGGAACGAGAAAAATCATGCCGAAGAGGGAAAGCAGGGAAAAGAGAGAGTCGATGGAAAAGAAGGTGGAGAAAGAGTTCATGTAGAAGAGGGAAACCAGGGAAAAGAGAGAGTCGAGGGGAAAAAAAAGGGAACGAGAGAAATCATGCAGAAGAGGGAAGCCAGGGAAAAGAGAGCGTCGAGGGAAAAGAATAGAAAGAGAGAGTTAATGCAGAAGAGGGAAACCCGGGAAAAGAGAGAGTCGAGGGAAAAAAAGGGGAAGAGAGAGCTCAAGGAAAAGAGGGACGCCGGGGAAAAGTGAGAGTCGGGGGAAAAGAATAGAAAGAGAGAGTTCATGGAAAAGAGGGACGCTAGGGAAAAGAGTCACTTGAGGGGAAAAGAGCTAAAAGAGAGAGGTAATGCAGAAGAGGGAAACTAGGAAAAAGAGAGAGTCGAGGGGAAAAAAAAAGGGAACGAGAAAAATCATGCCGAAGAGGGAAACCCGGGAAAAGAGAGAGTCGAGGGAAAAAAAGGGGAAGAGAGAGCTCAAGGAAAAGAGGGACGCCGGGGAAAAGAGAGAGTCGGGGGAAAAGAATAGAAAGAGAGAGTTCATGGAAAAGAGGGACGCTAGGGAAAAGAGTCACTTGAGGGGAAAAGAGCTAAAAGAGAGAGGTAATGCAGAAGAGGGAAACCAGGGAAAAGAGAGAGTCGAGGGAAAAGAATAGAAAGAGAGAGTTAATGCAGAAGAGCGAAAACCCGGGAAAAGAGAGAGTCGATGGAAACGAAGGGGAAGAGAGAGCTCAAGGAAAAGAGGGACGCCGGGGAAAAGAGCGAGTCGAGGGAAAAGAAGGGAAAGAGAGAGTTAATGCAGAAGAGGGACGCCAGGGAAAAGAGTCACTCGAGGGGAAAGGAGCTAAAAGAGACAGGTAATGCAGAAGAGGGAAACCAGGGAAAGGAGAGTGTCGAGGGAAAAGAATGGAAAGAGAGAGTTAATGCAGAAGAGGAAAACCAGGGAAAAGAGAGAGTCGAGGGAAACGAAGGGGAAGAGAGAGTTCATGAAAAAAGAGGGAAACCAGGGAAAAGAGAGAGTCGAGGGAAAAGAATGGAAAGAGAGAGTTAATGCAGAAGAGGGAAACCAGGGAAAAGAGAGAGTCGAGGGAAAAGAAGGGAAACAGAGAGTTCATGAAAAAGAGGGAAACCAGGGAAAAGAGAGAGTCGATGGAAACGAAGGGGAAGAGAGAGCTCAAGGAAAAGAGGGACGCCGGGGAAAAGAGCGAGTCGAGGGAAAACAAGGGAAAGAGAGAGGTAATGCAGAAGAGGGAAACTAGGGAAAAGAGAGAGTCGAGGGGAAAAAAAATGGAACGAGAAAAATCATGCCGAAGAGGGAAAGCAGGGAAAAGAGAGAGTCGATGGAAAAGAAGGTGGAGAAAGAGTTCATGCAGAAGAGGGAAACCAGGGAAAAGAGAGAGTCGAGGGGAAAAAAAAGGGAACGAGAGAAATCATGCAGAAGAGGGAAGCCAGGGAAAAGAGAGCGTCGAGGGAAAAGAATAGAAAGAGAGAGTTCATGGAAAAGAGGGACGCTAGGGAAAAGAGTCACTTGAGGGGAAAAGAGCTAAAAGAGAGAGGTAATGCAGAAGAGGGAAACTAGGAAAAAGAGAGAGTCGAGGGGAAAAAAAAAGGGAACGAGAAAAATCATGCCGAAGAGGGAAGCCAGGGAAAAGAGAGCGTCGAGGGAAAAGAATAGAAAGAGAGAGTTAATGCAGAAGAGGGAAACCCGGGAAAAGAGAGAGTCGAGGGGAAAAAAGGGGAAGAGAGAGCTCAAGGAAAAGAGGGACGCCGGGGAAAAGAGAGAGTCGGGGGAAAAGAATAGAAAGAGAGAGTTCATGGAAAAGAGGGACGCTAGGGAAAAGAGTCACTTGAGGGGAAAAGAGCTAAAAGAGAGAGGTAATGCAGAAGAGGGAAACCAGGGAAAAGAGAGAGTCGAGGGAAAAGAATAGAAAGAGAGAGTTAATGCAGAAGAGCGAAAACCCGGGAAAAGAGAGAGTCGATGGAAACGAAGGGGAAGAGAGAGCTCAAGGAAAAGAGGGACGCCGGGGAAAAGAGCGAGTCGAGGGAAAAGAAGGGAAAGAGAGAGTTAATGCAGAAGAGGGACGCCAGGGAAAAGAGTCACTCGAGGGGAAAGGAGCTAAAAGAGACAGGTAATGCAGAAGAGGGAAACCAGGGAAAAGAGAGAGTCGAGGGAATAGAAGGTGAAGAAAGAGTTCATGCAGAAGAGGGAAACCAGGGAAAAGAGAGAGTCGAGGGAAAAGAATAGAAAGAGAGAGTTAATGCAGAAGAGGAAAACCAGGGAAAAGAGAGAGTCGAGGGAAAAGAAGGGAAACAGAGAGTTCATGAAAAAGAGGGAAACCAGGGAAAAGAGAGAGTCGAGGGAAAAGAATGGAAAGAGAGAGTTAATGCAGAAGAGGGAAACCAGGGAAAAGAGAGAGTCGAGGGAAAAGAAGGGAAACAGAGAGTTCATGAAAAAGAGGGAAACCAGGGAAAAGAGAGAGTCGATGGAAACGAAGGGGAAGAGAGAGCTCAAGGAAAAGAGGGACGCCGGGGAAAAGAGCGAGTCGAGGGAAAACAAGGGAAAGAGAGAGGTAATGCAGAAGAGGGAAACTAGGGAAAAGAGAGAGTCGAGGGGAAAAAAAATGGAACGAGAAAAATCATGCCGAAGAGGGAAAGCAGGGAAAAGAGAGAGTCGATGGAAAAGAAGGTGGAGAAAGAGTTCATGCAGAAGAGGGAAACCAGGGAAAAGAGAGAGTCGAGCGGAAAAAAAAGGGAACGAGAGAAATCATGCAGAAGAGGGAAGCCAGGGAAAAGAGAGCGTCGAGGGAAAAGAATAGAAAGAGAGAGTTAATGCAGAAGAGGGAAACCCGGGAAAAGAGAGAGTCGAGGGAAAAAAAGGGGAAGAGAGAGCTCAAGGAAAAGAGGGACGCCGGGGAAAAGTGAGAGTCGGGGGAAAAGAATAGAGAGAGAGAGTTCATGGAAAAGAGGGACGCTAGGGAAAAGAGTCACTTGAGGGGAAAAGAGCTAAAAGAGAGAGGTAATGCAGAAGAGGGAAACCAGGGAAAAGAGAGAGTCGAGGGAATAGAAGGTGAAGAAAGAGTTCATGCAGAAGAGGGAAACCAGGAAAAAGAGAGAGTCGAGGGAAAAGAATAGAAAGAGAGAGTTAATGCAGAAGAGCGAAACCCGGGAAAAGAGAGAGTCGAGGGAATAGAAGGTGAAGAAAGAGTTCATGCAGAAGAGGGAAGCCAGGGAAAAGAGAGAGTCGAGGGAAAAGAAGGGAAACAGAGAGTTCATGAAAAAGAGGGAAACCAGGGAAAAGAGAGAGTCGATGGAAAAGAAGGTGGAGAAACAGTTCATGCAGAAGAGGGAAACCAGGAAAAAGAGAGAGTCGAGGGAAAAGAAGGGGAAGAGAGAGTTCATGGAAAAGAGGGACGCCACGGCAAAGAGTCATGCGACGGGAAAAGAGCTAAAAGAGAGAGGTAATGCAGAAGAGGGAAACTAGGGAAAAGAGAGAGTCGAGGGGAAAAAAAAGGCAACGAGAAAAATCATGCAGAAGAGGGAAAGCAGGGAAAAGAGAGAGTCGATGGAAAAGAAGGTGGAGAAAGAGTTCATGCAGAAGAGGGAAACCAGGGAAAAGAGAGAGTCGAGGGGAAAAAAAGGGAACGAGAGAAATCATGCAGAAGAGGGAAGCCAGGGAAAAGAGAGAGTCGAGGGAAAAGAAGGGAAACAGAGAGTTCATGAAAAAGAGGGAAACCAGGGAAAAGAGAGAGTCGATGGAAAAGAAGGGGAAGAGAGAGTTCATTGAAAAGAGGGACGCCAGGGAAAAGAGTCTCTTGAGGGGAAAAGAGGTAAAAGAGAGAGGTAATGCAGAAGAGGGAAACCAGGGAAAAGAGAGAGTCGAGGGAAAAGAATAGAAAGAGAGTTAATGCAGAAGAGCGAAACCCGGCAAAAGAGAGAGTCGATGGAAACGAAGGGGAGGAGAGATCTCAAGGAAAAGAGGGACGCCGGGGAAAAGAGAGAGTCGGGGGAAAAGAATAGAAAGAGAGAGTTCATGGAAAAGAGGGACGCTAGGGAAAAGAGTCACTTGAGGGGAAAAGAGCTAAAAGAGAGAGGTAATGCAGAAGAGGGAAACTAGGGAAAAGAGAGAGTCGAGGGGAAAAAAAAGGGAACGAGAAAAATCATGCCGAAGAGGGAAAGCAGGGAAAAGAGAGAGTCGATGGAAAAGAAGGTGGAGAAAGAGTTCATGCAGAAGAGGGAAACCAGGGAAAAGAGAGAGTCGAGGGGAAAAAAAAGGGAACGAGAGAAATCATGCAGAAGAGGGAAGCCAGGGAAAAGAGAGCGTCGAGGGAAAAGAATAGAAAGAGAGAGTTAATGCAGAAGAGGGAAACCCGGGAAAAGAGAGAGTCGAGGGAAAAAAAGGGGAAGAGAGAGCTCAAGGAAAAGAGGGACGCCGGGGAAAAGTGAGAGTCGGGGGAAAAGAATAGAGAGAGAGAGTTCATGGAAAAGAGGGACGCTAGGGAAAAGAGTCACTTGAGGGGAAAAGAGCTAAAAGAGAGAGGTAATGCAGAAGAGGGAAACCAGGGAAAAGATAGAGTCGAGGGAATAGAAGGTGAAGAAAGAGTTCATGCAGAAGAGGGAAACCAGGAAAAAGAGAGAGTCGAGGGAAAAGAATAGAAAGAGAGAGTTAATGCAGAAGAGCGAAACCCGGGAAAAGAGAGAGTCGAGGGAATAGAAGGTGAAGAAAGAGTTCATGCAGAAGAGGGAAGCCAGGGAAAAGAGAGAGTCGAGGGAAAAGAAGGGGAAGAGAGAGTTAATGCAGAAGAGCGAAAACCCGGGAAAAGAGAGAGTCGAGGGAAAAGAAGGGAAAGAGAGAGCTCAAGGAAAAGAGGGACGCCGGGGAAAAGAGCGAGTCGAGGGAAAAGAAGGGAAAGAGAGAGTTAATGCAGAAGAGGGACGCCAGGGAAAAGAGTCACTCGAGGGGAAAGGAGCTAAAAGAGACAGGTAATGCAGAAGAGGGAAACCAGGGAAAAGAGAGAGTCGAGGGAAAAGAAGGGAAACAGAGAGTTCATGAAAAAGAGGGAAACCAGGGAAAAGAGAGAGTCGAGGGAAAAGAAGGGAAACAGAGAGTTCATGAAAAAGAGGGAAACCAGGGAAAAGAGAGAGTCGAGGGAAAAGAATAGAAAGAGAGAGTTAATGCAGAAGAGCGAAACCCGGGAAAAGAGAGAGTCGAGGGAATAGAAGGTGAAGAAAGAGTTCATGCAGAAGAGGGAAGCCAGGGAAAAGAGAGAGTCGAGGGAAAAGAAGGGGAAGAGAGAGTTAATGCAGAAGAGCGAAAACCCGGGAAAAGAGAGAGTCGAGGGAAAAGAAGGGAAAGAGAGAGCTCAAGGAAAAGAGGGACGCGGGGAAAAGAGCGAGTCGAGGGAAAAGAAGGGAAAGAGAGAGTTAATGCAGAAGAGGGACGCCAGGGAAAAGAGTCACTCGAGGGGAAAGGAGCTAAAAGAGACAGGTAATGCAGAAGAGGGAAACCAGGGAAAAGAGAGAGTCGAGGGAAAAGAAGGGAAACAGAGAGTTCATGAAAAAGAGGGAAACCAGGGAAAAGAGAGAGTCGAGGGAAAAGAAGGGAAACAGAGAGTTCATGAAAAAGAGGGAAACCAGGGAAAAGAGAGAGTCGATGGAAAAGAAGGTGGAGAAACAGTTCATGCAGAAGAGGGAAACCAGGAAAAAGAGAGAGTCGAGGGAAAAGAAGGGGAAGAGAGAGTTCATGGAAAAGAGGGACGCCATGGAAAAGAGTCATGCGACGGGAAAAGAGCTAAAAGAGAGAGCTAATGCAGAAGAGGGAAACTAGGGAAAAGAGAGAGTCGAGGGGAAAAAAAAGGGAACGAGAAAAATCATGCCGAAGAGGGAAAGCAGGGAAAAGAGAGAGTCGATGGGAAAGAAGGTGGGGAAAGAGTTCATGCAGAAGAGGGAAACCAGGGAAAAGAGAGAGTCGAGGGGAAAAAAAGGGAACGAGAGAAATCATGCAGAAGAGGGAAGCCAGGGAAAAGAGAGAGTCGAGGGAAAAGAAGGGAAACAGAGAGTTCATGAAAAAGAGGGAAACCAGGGAAAAGAGAGAGTCGATGGAAAAGAAGGTGGAGAAACAGTTCATGCAGAAGAGGGAAACCAGGAAAAAGAGAGAGTCGAGGGAAAAGAAGGGGAAGAGAGAGTTCATGGAAAAGAGGGACGCCACGGAAAAGAGTCACTTGAGGGGAAAAGAGCTAAAAGAGAGAGGTAATGCAGAAGAGGGAAACCAGGGAAAAGAGAGAGTCGAGGGAAAAGAATAGAAAGAGAGTTAATGCAGAAGAGCGAAACCAGGAAAAAGAGAGAGTCGATGGAAACGAAGGGGAAGAGAGAGCTCAAGGAAAAGAGGGACGCCGGGGAAAAGAGCGAGTCGAGGGAAAACAAGGGAAAGAGAGAGTTAATGCAGAAGAGGGACGCCAGGGAAAAGAGTCACTTGAGGGGAAAAGAGCTAAAAGAGAGAGGTAATGCAGAAGAGGGAAACTAGGGAAAAGAGAGAGTCGAGGGGAAAAAAAAGGGAACGAGAAAAATCATGCCGAAGAGGGAAAGCAGGGAAAAGAGAGAGTCGATGGAAAAGAAGGTGGAGAAAGAGTTCATGTAGAAGAGGGAAACCAGGGAAAAGAGAGAGTCGAGGGGAAAAAAAAGGGAACGAGAGAAATCATGCAGAAGAGGGAAGCCAGGGAAAAGAGAGCGTCGAGGGAAAAGAATAGAAAGAGAGAGTTAATGCAGAAGAGGGAAACCCGGGAAAAGAGAGAGTCGAGGGAAAAAAAGGGGAAGAGAGAGCTCAAGGAAAAGAGGGACGCCGGGGAAAAGAGAGAGTCGGGGGAAAAGAATAGAAAGAGAGAGTTCATGGAAAAGAGGGACGCTAGAGAAAAGAGTCACTTGAGGGGAAAAGAGCTAAAAGAGAGAGGTAATGCAGAAGAGGGAAACTAGGGAAAAGAGAGAGTCGAGGGGAAAAAAAGGGAACGAGAAAAATCATGCCGAAGAGGGAAACCAGGGAAAAGAGAGAGTCGATGGAAAAGAAGGTGGAGAAACAGTTCATGCAGAAGAGGGAAACCAGGAAAAAGAGAGAGTCGAGGGAAAAGAAGGGGAAGAGAGAGTTCATGGAAAAGAGGGACGCCAGGGAAAAGAGTCACTTGAGGGGAAAAGAGCTAAAAGAGAGAGGTAATGCAGAAGAGGGAAACCAGGGAAAAGAGAGAGTCGAGGGAAAAGAATAGAAAGAGAGTTAATGCAGGAGAGGGAAGCCAGGGAAAAGAGAGCGTCGAGGGAAAAGAATAGAAAGAGAGAGTTAATGCAGAAGAGCGAAACCTGGGAAAAGAGAGAGTCGAGGGAATAGAAGGTGAAGAAAGAGTTCATGCAGAAGAGGGAAACCAGGAAAAAGACTCGAGGGAAAAGAAGGGAAACAGAGAGTTCATGAAAAAGAGGGAAACCGGGGAAAAGAGAGAGTCGATGGAAAAGAAGGGGAAGAGAGAGTTCATGGAAAAGAGGGACGCCAGGGAAAAGAGTCACTTGAGGGGAAAAGAGCTAAAAGAGAGAGGTAATGCAGAAGAGGGAAACCAGGGAAAAGAGAGAGTCGAGGGAAAAGAATAGAAAGAGAGTTAATGCAGAAGAGCGAAACCCGGCAAAAGAGAGAGTTGATGGAACGAAGGGGAAGAGAGAGCTCAAGGAAAAGAGGGACGCCGGGGAAAAGAGAGAGTCGGGGGAAAAGAATAGAAAGAGAGAGTTCATGGAAAAGAGGGACGCTAGGGAAAAGAGTCACTTGAGGGGAAAAGAGCTAAAAGAGAGAGGTAATGCAGAAGAGGGAAACCAGGAAAAAGAGAGAGTCGAGGGGAAAAAAAAGGGAATGAGAAAAATCATGCCGAAGAGGGAAGCCAGGGAAAAGAGAGCGTCGAGGGAAAAGAATAGAAAGAGACAGTTAATGCAGAAGAGGGAAACCCGGGAAAAGAGAGAGTCGAGGGAAAAACAGGGGAAGAGAGAGCTCAAGGAAAAGAGGGACCCCGGGGAAAAGTGAGAGTCGGGGAAAAGAACAGAGAGAGTGAGTTCATGTAAAAGAGGGACGCTAGGGAAAAGAGTCACTTGAGGGGAAAAGAGCTAAAAGAGAGAGGTAATGCAGAAGAGGGAAACCAGGGAAAAGAGAGAGTCGAGGGAATAGAAGGTGAAGAAAGAGTTCATGCAGAAGAGGGAAACCAGGAAAAAGAGAGAGTCGAGGGAAAAGAATAGAAAGAGAGAGTTAATGCAGAAGAGCGAAACCCGGGAAAAGAGAGAGTCGATGGAAATGAAGGGGAAGAGAGAGCTCAAGGAAAAGAGGGACGCCGGGGAAAAGAGAGAGTCGGGGGAAAAGAATAGAAAGAGAGAGTTCATGGAAAAGAGGGACGCTAGGGAAAAGAGTCACTTGAGGGGAAAAGAGCTAAAAGAGAGAGGTAATGCAGAAGAGGGAAACTAGGGAAAAGAGAGAGTCGAGGGGAAAAAAAAGGGAACGAGAAAAATCATGCCGAAGAGGGAAAGCAGGGAAAAGAGAGAGTCGATGGAAAAGAAGGTGGAGAAAGAGTTCATGCAGAAGAGGGAAACCAGGGAAAAGAGAGAGTCGAGGGAAAAGAATAGAAAGAGAGAGTTAATGCAGAAGAGCGAAACCCGGGAAAAGAGAGAGTCGATGGAAATGAAGGGGAAGAGAGAGCTCAAGGAAAAGAGGGACGCCGGGGAAAAGAGCGAGTCGAGGGAAAAGAAGGGAAAGAGAGAGTTAATGCAGAAGAGGGACGCCAGGGAAAAGAGTCACTCGAGGGGAAAAGAGCTAAAAGAGACAGGTAATGCAGAAGAGGGAAACCAGGGAAAAGAGAGAGTCGAGGGAATAGAAGGTGAAGAAAGAGTTCATGCAGAAGAGGGAAACCAGGGAAAAGAGAGAGTCGAGGGAAAAGAAGGGAAACAGAGAGTTCATGAAAAAGAGGGAAACCAGGGAAAAGAGAGAGTCGATGGAAAAGAAGGTGGAGAAACAGTTCATGCAGAAGAGGGAAACCAGGAAAAAGAGAGAGTCGAGGGAAAAGAAGGGGAAGAGAGAGTTCATGGAAAAGAGGGACGCCAGGGAAAAGAGTCACTTGAAGGGAAAAGAGCTAAAAGAGAGAGGTAATGCAGAAGAGGGAAACCAGGGAAAAGAGAGAGTCGAGGGAATAGAAGGTGAAGAAAGAGTTCATGCAGAAGAGGGAAACCAGGAAAAAGAGAGAGTCGAGGGAAAAGAATAGAAAGAGAGAGTTAATGCAGAAGAGCGAAACCCGGGAAAAGAGAGAGTCGAGGGAATAGAAGGTGAAGAAAGAGTTCATGCAGAAGAGGGAAGCCAGGGAAAAGAGAGAGTCGAGGGAAAAGAAGGGAAACAGAGAGTTCATGAAAAAGAGGGAAACCAGGGAAAAGAGAGAGTCGATGGAAAAGAAGGTGGAGAAACAGTTCATGCAGAAGAGGGAAACCAGGAAAAAGAGAGAGTCGAGGGAAAAGAAGGGGAAGAGAGAGTTCATGGAAAAGAGGGACGCCACGGAAAAGAGTCACTTGAGGGGAAAAGAGCTAAAACAGAGAGGTAATGCAGAAGAGGGAAACCAGGGAAAAGAGAGAGTCGAGGGAAAAGAATAGAAAGAGAGTTAATGCAGAAGAGCGAAACCCGGCAAAAGAGAGAGTCGATGGAAACGAAGGGGAAGAGAGAGCTCAAGGAAAAGAGGGACGCCGGGGAAAAGAGAGAGTCGGGGGAAAAGAATAGAAAGAGAAAGTTCATGGAAAAGAGGGACGCTAGGGAAAAGAGTCACTTGAGGGGAAAAGAGCTAAAAGAGAGAGGTAATGCAGAAGAGGGAAACTAGGGAAAAGAGAGAGTCGAGGGGAAAAAAAAGGGAACGAGAAAAATCATGCCGAAGAGGGAAACCAGGGAAAAGAGAGAGTCGATGGAAAAGAAGGTGGAGAAACAGTTCATGCAGAAGAGGGAAACCAGGAAAAAGAGAGAGTCGAGGGAAAAGAAGGGGAAGAGAGAGTTCATGGAAAAGAGGGACGCCAGGGAAAAGAGTCACTTGAGGGGAAAAGAGCTAAAAGAGAGAGGTAATGCAGAAGAGGGAAACCAGGGAAAAGAGAGAGTCGAGGGAATAGAAGGTGAAGAAAGAGTTCATGCAGAAGAGGGAAACCAGGAAAAAGAGAGAGTCGAGGGAAAAGAATAGAAAGAGAGAGTTAATGCAGAAGAGCGAAACCCGGGAAAAGAGAGAGTCGATGGAAATGAAGGGGAAGAGAGAGCTCAAGGAAAAGAGGGACGCCGGGGAAAAGAGAGAGTCGGGGGAAAAGAATAGAAAGAGAGAGTTCATGGAAAAGAGGGACGCTAGGGAAAAGAGTCACTTGAGGGGAAAAGAGCTAAAAGAGAGAGGTAATGCAGAAGAGGGAAACTAGGGAAAAGAGAGAGTCGAGGGGAAAAAAAAGGGAACGAGAAAAATCATGCCGAAGAGGGAAAGCAGGGAAAAGAGAGAGTCGATGGAAAAGAAGGTGGAGAAAGAGTTCATGCAGAAGAGGGAAACCAGGGAAAAGAGAGAGTCGAGGGAAAAGAATAGAAAGAGAGAGTTAATGCAGAAGAGCGAAACCCGGGAAAAGAGAGAGTCGATGGAAATGAAGGGGAAGAGAGAGCTCAAGGAAAAGAGGGACGCCGGGGAAAAGAGCGAGTCGAGGGAAAAGAAGGGAAAGAGAGAGTTAATGCAGAAGAGGGACGCCAGGGAAAAGAGTCACTCGAGGGGAAAAGAGCTAAAAGAGACAGGTAATGCAGAAGAGGGAAATCAGGGAAAAGAGAGAGTCGAGGGAATAGAAGGTGAAGAAAGAGTTCATGCAGAAGAGGGAAACCAGGGAAAAGAGAGAGTCGAGGGAAAAGAAGGGAAACAGAGAGTTCATGAAAAAGAGGGAAACCAGGGAAAAGAGAGAGTCGATGGAAAAGAAGGTGGAGAAACAGTTCATGCAGAAGAGGGAAACCAGGAAAAAGAGAGAGTCGAGGGAAAAGAAGGGGAAGAGAGAGTTCATGGAAAAGAGGGACGCCAGGGAAAAGAGTCACTTGAAGGGAAAAGAGCTAAAAGAGAGAGGTAATGCAGAAGAGGGAAACCAGGGAAAAGAGAGAGTCGAGGGAATAGAAGGTGAAGAAAGAGTTCATGCAGAAGAGGGAAACCAGGAAAAAGAGAGAGTCGAGGGAAAAGAATAGAAAGAGAGAGTTAATGCAGAAGAGCGAAACCCGGGAAAAGAGAGAGTCGAGGGAATAGAAGGTGAAGAAAGAGTTCATGCAGAAGAGGGAAGCCAGGGAAAAGAGAGAGTCGAGGGAAAAGAAGGGAAACAGAGAGTTCATGAAAAAGAGGGAAACCAGGGAAAAGAGAGAGTCGATGGAAAAGAAGGTGGAGAAACAGTTCATGCAGAAGAGGGAAACCAGGAAAAAGAGAGAGTCGAGGGAAAAGAAGGGGAAGAGAGAGTTCATGGAAAAGAGGGACGCCACGGAAAAGAGTCACTTGAGGGGAAAAGAGCTAAAACAGAGAGGTAATGCAGAAGAGGGAAACCAGGGAAAAGAGAGAGTCGAGGGAAAAGAATAGAAAGAGAGTTAATGCAGAAGAGCGAAACCCGGCAAAAGAGAGAGTCGATGGAAACGAAGGGGAAGAGAGAGCTCAAGGAAAAGAGGGACGCCGGGGAAAAGAGAGAGTCGGGGGAAAAGAATAGAAAGAGAGAGTTCATGGAAAAGAGGGACGCTAGGGAAAAGAGTCACTTGAGGGGAAAAGAGCTAAAAGAGAGAGGTAATGCAGAAGAGGGAAACTAGGGAAAAGAGAGAGTCGAGGGGAAAAAAAAGGGAACGAGAAAAATCATGCCGAAGAGGGAAACCAGGGAAAAGAGAGAGTCGATGGAAAAGAAGGTGGAGAAACAGTTCATGCAGAAGAGGGAAACCAGGAAAAAGAGAGAGTCGAGGGAAAAGAAGGGGAAGAGAGAGTTCATGGAAAAGAGGGACGCCAGGGAAAAGAGTCACTTGAGGGGAAAAGAGCTAAAAGAGAGAGGTAATGCAGAAGAGGGAAACCAGGGAAAAGAGAGAGTCGAGGGAAAAGAATAGAAAGAGAGTTAATGCAGAAGAGGGAAGCCAGGGAAAAGAGAGCGTCGAGGGAAAAGAATAGAAAGAGAGAGTTAATGCAGAAGAGCGAAACCTGGGAAAAGAGAGAGTCGAGGGAATAGAAGGTGAAGAAAGAGTTCATGCAGAAGAGGGAAACCAGGAAAAAGAGTCGAGGGAAACGAAGGGGAAGAGAGAGTTCATGAAAAAGAGGGAAACCAGGGAAAAGAGAGAGTCGAGGGAAAAGAATGGAAAGAGAGAGTTAATGCAGAAGAGGGAAACCAGGGAAAAGAGAGAGTCGAGGGAAAAGAAGGGAAACAGAGAGTTCATGAAAAAGAGGGAAACCAGGGAAAAGAGAGAGTCGATGGAAACGAAGGGGAAGAGAGAGCTCAAGGAAAAGAGGGACGCCGGGGAAAAGAGCGAGTCGAGGGAAAACAAGGGAAAGAGAGAGGTAATGCAGAAGAGGGAAACTAGGGAAAAGAGAGAGTCGAGGGGAAAAAAAAGGGAACGAGAAAAATCATGCCGAAGAGGGAAAGCAGGGAAAAGAGAGAGTCGATGGAAAAGAAGGTGGAGAAAGAGTTCATGCAGAAGAGGGAAACCAGGGAAAAGAGAGAGTCGAGGGGAAAAAAAAGGGAACGAGAGAAATCATGCAGAAGAGGGAAGCCAGGGAAAAGAGAGCGTCGAGGGAAAAGAATAGAAAGAGAGAGTTCATGGAAAAGAGGGACGCTAGGGAAAAGAGTCACTTGAGGGGAAAAGAGCTAAAAGAGAGAGGTAATGCAGAAGAGGGAAACTAGGAAAAAGAGAGAGTCGAGGGGAAAAAAAAAGGGAACGAGAAAAATCATGCCGAAGAGGGAAGCCAGGGAAAAGAGAGCGTCGAGGGAAAAGAATAGAAAGAGAGAGTTAATGCAGAAGAGGGAAACCCGGGAAAAGAGAGAGTCGAGGGGAAAAAAGGGGAAGAGAGAGCTCAAGGAAAAGAGGGACGCCGGGGAAAAGAGAGAGTCGGGGGAAAAGAATAGAAAGAGAGAGTTCATGGAAAAGAGGGACGCTAGGGAAAAGAGTCACTTGAGGGGAAAAGAGCTAAAAGAGAGAGGTAATGCAGAAGAGGGAAACCAGGGAAAAGAGAGAGTCGAGGGAAAAGAATAGAAAGAGAGAGTTAATGCAGAAGAGCGAAAACCCGGGAAAAGAGAGAGTCGATGGAAACGAAGGGGAAGAGAGAGCTCAAGGAAAAGAGGGACGCAGGGGAAAAGAGAGAGTCGAGGGAAAAGAAGGGAAAGAGAGAGTTAATGCAGAAGAGGGACGCCAGGGAAAAGAGTCACTCGAGGGGAAAGGAGCTAAAAGAGACAGGTAATGCAGAAGAGGGAAACCAGGGAAAGGAGAGTGTCGAGGGAAAAGAAGGTGGAGAAAAAGTTCATGCAGAAGAGGGAAACCAGGGAAAAGAGAGAGTCGAGGGAAAAGAATAGAAAGAGAGAGTTAATGCAGAAGAGGAAAACCAGGGAAAAGAGAGAGTCGAGGGAAAAGAAGGGAAACAGAGAGTTCATGAAAAAGAGGGAAACCAGGGAAAAGAGAGAGTCGAGGGAAAAGAATGGAAAGAGAGAGTTAATGCAGAAGAGGGAAACCAGGGAAAAGAGAGAGTCGAGGGAAAAGAAGGGAAACAGAGAGTTCATGAAAAAGAGGGAAACCAGGGAAAAGAGAGAGTCGATGGAAACGAAGGGGAAGAGAGAGCTCAAGGAAAAGAGGGACGCCGGGGAAAAGAGCGAGTCGAGGGAAAACAAGGGAAAGAGAGAGGTAATGCAGAAGAGGGAAACTAGGGAAAAGAGAGAGTCGAGGGGAAAAAAAATGGAACGAGAAAAATCATGCCGAAGAGGGAAAGCAGGGAAAAGAGAGAGTCGATGGAAAAGAAGGTGGAGAAAGAGTTCATGCAGAAGAGGGAAACCAGGGAAAAGAGAGAGTCGAGCGGAAAAAAAAGGGAACGAGAGAAATCATGCAGAAGAGGGAAGCCAGGGAAAAGAGAGCGTCGAGGGAAAAGAATAGAAAGAGAGAGTTAATGCAGAAAAGGGAAACCAGGGAAAAGAGAGAGTCGAGGGAAAAAAAGGGGAAGAAAGAGCTCAAGGAAAAGAGGGACGCCGGGGAAAAGTGAGAGTCGAGGGAAAAGAATAGAGAGAGAGAGTTCATGGAAAAGAGGGACGCTAGGGAAAAGAGTCACTTGAGGGGAAAAGAGCTAAAAGAGAGACGTAATGCAGAAGACGGAAACCAGGGAAAAGAGAGAGTGGAGGGAATAGAAGGTGAAGAAAGAGTTCATGCAGAAGAGGGAAACCAGGGAAAAGAGAGAGTCGAGGGAAAAGAAGGGAAACAGAGAGTTCATGAAAAAGAGGGAAACCAGGGAAAAGAGAGAGTCGATGGAAAAGAAGGTGGAGAAACAGTTCATGCAGAAGAGGGAAACCAGGAAAAAGAGAGAGTCGAGGGAAAAGAAGGGGAAGAGAGAGTTCATGGAAAAGAGGGACGCCAGGGAAAAGAGTCACTTGAGGGGAAAAGAGCTAAAAGAGAGAGGTAATGCAGAAGAGGGAAACCAGGGAAAAGAGAGAGTCGAGGGAATAGAAGGTGAAGAAAGAGTTCATGCAGAAGAGGGAAACCAGGAAAAAGAGAGAGTCGAGGGAAAAGAATAGAAAGAGAGAGTTAATGCAGAAGAGCGAAACCCGGGAAAAGAGAGAGTCGAGGGAATAGAAGGTGAAGAAAGAGTTCATGCAGAAGAGGGAAGCCAGGGAAAAGAGAGAGTCGAGGGAAAAGAAGGGAAACAGAGAGTTCATGAAAAAGAGGGACGCCACGGCAAAGAGTCATGCGACGGGAAAAGAGCTAAAAGAGAGAGGTAATGCAGAAGAGGGAAACTAGGGAAAAGAGAGAGTCGAGGGGAAAAAAAAGGCATCGAGAAAAATCATGCCGAAGAGGGAAAGCAGGGAAAAGAGAGAGTCGATGGAAAAGAAGGTGGAGAAAGAGTTCATGCAGAAGAGGGAAACCAGGGAAAAGAGAGAGTCGAGGGGAAAAAAAGGGAACGAGAGAAATCATGCAGAAGAGGGAAGCCAGGGAAAAGAGAGAGTCGAGGGAAAAGAAGGGAAACAGAGAGTTCATGAAAAAGAGGGAAACCAGGGAAAAGAGAGAGTCGATGGAAAAGAAGGTGGAGAAACAGTTCATGCAGAAGAGGGAAACCAGGAAAAAGAGAGAGTCGAGGGAAAAGAAGGGGAAGAGAGAGTTCATGGAAAAGAGGGACGCCACGGAAAAGAGTCACTTGAGGGGAAAAGAGCTAAAAGAGAGAGGTAATGCAGAAGAGGGAAACCAGGGAAAAGAGAGAGTCGAGGGAAAAGAATAGAAAGAGAGTTAATGCAGAAGAGCGAAACCCGGCAAAAGAGAGAGTCGATGGAAACGAAGGGGAAGAGAGAGCTCAAGGAAAAGAGGGACGCCGGGGAAAAGAGAGAGTCGGGGGAAAAGAATAGAAAGAGAGAGATCATGGAAAAGAGGGACGTTAGGGAAAAGAGTCACTTGAGGGGAAAAGAGCTAAAAGAGAGAGGTAATGCAGAAGAGGGAAACTAGGGAAAAGAGAGAGTCGAGGGGAAAGAAAAGGGAACGAGAAAAATCATGCCGAAGAGGGAAGCCAGGGAAAAGAGAGCGTCGAGGGAAAAGAATAGAAAGAGAGAGTTAATGCAGAAGAGGGAAACCCGGGAAAAGAGAGAGTCGAGGGAAAAAAAGGGGAAGAGAGAGCTCAAGGAAAAGAGGGACGCCGGGGAAAAGTGAGAGTCGGGGGAAAAAAATAGAGAGAGAGAGTTCTTGGAAAAGAGGGACGCTAGGGAAAAGAGTCACTTGAGGGGAAAAGAGCTAAAAGAGAGAGGTAATGCAGAAGAGGGAAACCAGGGAAAAGAGAGAGTCGAGGGAATAGAAGGTGAAGAAAGAGTTCATGCAGAAGAGGGAAACCAGGAAAAAGAGAGAGTCGAGGGAAAAGAAGGGAAACAGAGAGTTCATGAAAAAGAGGGAAACCAGGGAAAAGAGAGAGTCGATGGAAAAGAAGGTGGAGAAACTGTTCATGCAGAAGAGGGAAACCAGGAAAAAGAGAGAGTCGAGGGAAAAGAAGGGGAAGAGAGAGTTCATGGAAAAGAGGGACGCCAGGGAAAAGAGTCACTTGAGGGGAAAAGAGCTAAAAGAGAGAGGTAATGCAGAAGAGGGAAACCAGGGAAAAGAGAGAGTCGAGGGAATAGAAGGTGAAGAAAGAGTTCATGCAGAAGAGGGAAACCAGGGAAAAGAGAGAGTCGAGGGAAAAGAAGGGAAACAGAGAGTTCATGAAAAAGAGGGAAACCAGGGAAAAGAGAGAGTCGATGGAAAAGAAGGTGGAGAAACAGTTCATGCAGAAGAGGGAAACCAGGAAAAAGAGAGAGTCGAGGGAAAAGAAGGGGAAGAGAGAGTTCATGGAAAAGAGGGACGCTAGGGAAAAGAGTCACTTGAGGGGAAAAGAGCTAAAAGAGAGACGTAATGCAGAAGACGGAAACCAGGGAAAAGAGAGAGTGGAGGGAATAGAAGGTGAAGAAAGAATTCATGCAGAAGAGGGAAACCAGGGAAAAGAGAGAGTCGAGGGAAAAGAAGGGAAACAGAGAGTTCATGAAAAAGAGGGAAACCAGGGAAAAGAGAGAGTCGATGGAAAAGAAGGTGGAGAAACAGTTCATGCAGAAGACGGAAACCAGGAAAAAGAGAGAGTCGAGGGAAAAGAAGGGGAAGAGAGAGTTCATGGAAAAGAGGGACGCCAGGGAAAAGAGTCACTTGAGGGGAAAAGAGCTAAAAGAGAGAGGTAATGCAGAAGAGGGAAACCAGGGAAAAGAGAGAGTCGAGGGAATAGAAGGTGAAGAAAGAGTTCATGCAGAAGAGGGAAGCCAGGGAAAAGAGAGAGTCGAGGGAAAAGAAGGGAAACAGAGAGTTCATGAAAAAGAGGGACGCCACGGCAAAGAGTCATGCGACGGGAAAAGAGCTAAAAGAGAGAGGTAATGCAGAAGAGGGAAACTAGGGAAAAGAGAGAGTCGAGGGGAAAAAAAAGGCATCGAGAAAAATCATGCCGAAGAGGGAAAGCAGGGAAAAGAGAGAGTCGATGGAAAAGAAGGTGGAGAAAGAGTTCATGCAGAAGAGGGAAACCAGGGAAAAGAGAGAGTCGAGGGGAAAAAAAGGGAACGAGAGAAATCATGCAGAAGAGGGAAGCCAGGGAAAAGAGAGAGTCGAGGGAAAAGAAGGGAAACAGAGAGTTCATGAAAAAGAGGGAAACCAGGGAAAAGAGAGAGTCGATGGAAAAGAAGGTGGAGAAACAGTTCATGCAGAAGAGGGAAACCAGGAAAAAGAGAGAGTCGAGGGAAAAGAAGGGGAAGAGAGAGTTCATGGAAAAGAGGGACGCCACGGAAAAGAGTCACTTGAGGGGAAAAGAGCTAAAAGAGAGAGGTAATGCAGAAGAAGGAAACCAGGGAAAAGAGAGAGTCGAGGGAAAAGAATAGAAAGAGAGTTAATGCAGAAGAGCGAAACCCGGCAAAAGAGAGAGTCGATGGAAACGAAGGGGAAGAGAGAGCTCAAGGAAAAGAGGGACGCCGGGGAAAAGAGAGAGTCGGGGGAAAAGAATAGAAAGAGAGAGATCATGGAAAAGAGGGACGTTAGGGAAAAGAGTCACTTGAGGGGAAAAGAGCTAAAAGAGAGAGGTAATGCAGAAGAGGGAAACTAGGGAAAAGAGAGAGTCGAGGGGAAAGAAAAGGGAACGAGAAAAATCATGCCGAAGAGGGAAGCCAGGGAAAAGAGAGCGTCGAGGGAAAAGAATAGAAAGAGAGAGTTAATGCAGAAGAGGGAAACCCGGGAAAAGAGAGAGTCGAGGGAAAAAAAGGGGAAGAGAGAGCTCAAGGAAAAGAGGGACGCCGGGGAAAAGTGAGAGTCGGGGGAAAAAAATAGAGAGAGAGAGTTCTTGGAAAAGAGGGACGCTAGGGAAAAGAGTCACTTGAGGGGAAAAGAGCTAAAAGAGAGAGGTAATGCAGAAGAGGGAAACCAGGGAAAAGAGAGAGTCGAGGGAATAGAAGGTGAAGAAAGAGTTCATGCAGAAGAGGGAAACCAGGAAAAAGAGAGAGTCGAGGGAAAAGAATAGAAAGAGAGAGTTAATGCAGAAGAGCGAAACCCGGGAAAAGAGAGAGTCGATGGAAATGAAGGGGAAGAGAGAGCTCAAGGAAAAGAGGGACGCCGGGGGAAAGAGCGAGTCGGGGGAAAAGAATAGAAAGAGAGAGTTCATGGAAAAGAGGGACGCTAGGGAAAAGAGTCACTTGAGGGGAAAAGAGCTAAAAGAGAGAGGTAATGCAGAAGAGGGAAACTAGGGAAAAGAGAGAGTCGAGGGGAAAAAAAAGGGAATGAGAAAAATCATGCCGAAGAGGGAAAGCAGGGAAAAGAGAGAGTCGATGGAAAAGAAGGTGGAGAAAGAGTTCATGCAGAAGAGGGAAACCAGGGAAAAGAGAGAGTCGAGGGAAAAGAATAGAAAGAGAGTTAATGCAGAAGAGCGAAACCCGGCAAAAGAGAGAGTCGATGGAAACGAAGGGGAAGAGAGAGCTCAAGGAAAAGAGGGACGCCGGGGAAAAGAGAGAGTCGGGGGAAAAGAATAGAAAGAGAGAGTTCATGGAAAAGAGGGACGCTAGAGAAAAGAGTCACTTGAGGGGAAAAGAGCTAAAAGAGAGAGGTAATGCAGAAGAGGGAAACTAGGGAAAAGAGAGAGTCGAGGGGAAAAAAAGGGAACGAGAAAAATCATGCCGAAGAGGGAAACCAGGGAAAAGAGAGAGTCGATGGAAAAGAAGGTGGAGAAACAGTTCATGCAGAAGAGGGAAACCAGGAAAAAGAGAGAGTCGAGGGAAAAGAAGGGGAAGAGAGAGTTCATGGAAAAGAGGGACGCCAGGGAAAAGAGTCACTTGAGGGGAAAAGAGCTAAAAGAGAGAGGTAATGCAGAAGAGGGAAACCAGGGAAAAGAGAGAGTCGAGGGAAAAGAATAGAAAGAGAGTTAATGCAGAAGAGGGAAGCCAGGGAAAAGAGAGCGTCGAGGGAAAAGAATAGAAAGAGAGAGTTAATGCAGAAGAGCGAAACCTGGGAAAAGAGAGAGTCGAGGGAATAGAAGGTGAAGAAAGAGTTCATGCAGAAGAGGGAAACCAGGAAAAAGAGTCGAGGGAAAAGAAGGGAAACAGAGAGTTCATGAAAAAGAGGGAAACCGGGGAAAAGAGAGAGTCGATGGAAAAGAAGGTGGAGAAACAGTTCATGCAGAAGAGGGAAACCAGGAAAAAGAGAGAGTCGAGGGAAAAGAAGGGGAAGAGAGAGTTCATGGAAAAGAGGGACGCCAGGGAAAAGAGTCACTTGAGGGGAAAAGAGCTAAAAGAGAGAGGTAATGCAGAAGAGGGAAACCAGGGAAAAGAGAGAGTCGAGGGAAAAGAATAGAAAGAGAGTTAATGCAGAAGAGCGAAACCCGGCAAAAGAGAGAGTTGATGGAACGAAGGGGAAGAGAGAGCTCAAGGAAAAGAGGGACGCCGGGGAAAAGAGAGAGTCGGGGGAAAAGAATAGAAAGAGAGAGTTCATGGAAAAGAGGGACGCTAGGGAAAAGAGTCACTTGAGGGGAAAAGAGCTAAAAGAGAGAGGTAATGCAGAAGAGGGAAACCAGGAAAAAGAGAGAGTCGAGGGGAAAAAAAAGGGAATGAGAAAAATCATGCCGAAGAGGGAAGCCAGGGAAAAGAGAGCGTCGAGGGAAAAGAATAGAAAGAGACAGTTAATGCAGAAGAGGGAAACCCGGGAAAAGAGAGAGTCGAGGGAAAAACAGGGGAAGAGAGAGCTCAAGGAAAAGAGGGACCCCGGGGAAAAGAGAGAGTCGGGGGAAAAGAATAGAAAGAGAGAGTTCATGGAAAAGAGGGACGCTAGGGAAAAGAGTCACTTGAGGGGAAAAGAGCTAAAAGAGAGAGGTAATGCAGAAGAGGGAAACTAGGGAAAAGAGAGAGTCGAGGGGAAAAAAAAGGGAACGAGAAAAATCATGCCGAAGAGGGAAAGCAGGGAAAAGAGAGAGTCGATGGAAAAGAAGGTGGAGAAAGAGTTCATGCAGAAGAGGGAAACCAGGGAAAAGAGAGAGTCGAGGGAAAAGAATAGAAAGAGAGAGTTAATGCAGAAGAGCGAAACCCGGGAAAAGAGAGAGTCGATGGAAATGAAGGGGAAGAGAGAGCTCAAGGAAAAGAGGGACGCCGGGGAAAAGAGCGAGTCGAGGGAAAAGAAGGGAAAGAGAGAGTTAATGCAGAAGAGGGACGCCAGGGAAAAGAGTCACTCGAGGGGAAAAGAGCTAAAAGAGACAGGTAATGCAGAAGAGGGAAACCAGGGAAAAGAGAGAGTCGAGGGAATAGAAGGTGAAGAAAGAGTTCATGCAGAAGAGGGAAACCAGGGAAAAGAGAGAGTCGAGGGAAAAGAAGGGAAACAGAGAGTTCATGAAAAAGAGGGAAACCAGGGAAAAGAGAGAGTCGATGGAAAAGAAGGTGGAGAAACAGTTCATGCAGAAGAGGGAAACCAGGAAAAAGAGAGAGTCGAGGGAAAAGAAGGGGAAGAGAGAGTTCATGGAAAAGAGGGACGCCAGGGAAAAGAGTCACTTGAGGGGAAAAGAGCTAAAAGAGAGAGGTAATGCAGAAGAGGGAAACCAGGGAAAAGAGAGAGTCGAGGGAATAGAAGGTGAAGAAAGAGTTCATGCAGAAGAGGGAAACCAGGAAAAAGAGAGAGTCGAGGGAAAAGAATAGAAAGAGAGAGTTAATGCAGAAGAGCGAAACCCGGGAAAAGAGAGAGTCGAGGGAATAGAAGGTGAAGAAAGAGTTCATGCAGAAGAGGGAAGCCAGGGAAAAGAGAGAGTCGAGGGAAAAGAAGGGAAACAGAGAGTTCATGAAAAAGAGGGAAACCAGGGAAAAGAGAGAGTCGATGGAAAAGAAGGTGGAGAAACAGTTCATGCAGAAGAGGGAAACCAGGAAAAAGAGAGAGTCGAGGGAAAAGAAGGGGAAGAGAGAGTTCATGGAAAAGAGGGACGCCACGGAAAAGAGTCACTTGAGGGGAAAAGAGCTAAAAGAGAGAGGTAATGCAGAAGAGGGAAACCAGGGAAAAGAGAGAGTCGAGGGAAAAGAATACAAAGAGAGTTAATGCAGAAGAGCGAAACCCGGCAAAAGAGAGAGTCGATGGAATCGAAGGGGAAGAGAGAGCTCAAGGAAAAGAGGGACGCCGGGGAAAAGAGAGAGTCGGGGGAAAAGAATAGAAAGAGAGAGTTCATGGAAAAGAGGGACGCTAGGGAAAAGAGTCACTTGAGGGGAAAAGAGCTAAAAGAGAGAGGTAATGCAGAAGAGGGAAACTAGGGAAAAGAGAGAGTCGAGGGGAAAAAAAAGGGAACGAGAAAAATCATGCCGAAGAGGGAAACCAGGGAAAAGAGAGAGTCGAGGGAAAAGAAGGGGAAGAGAGAGTTCATGGGAAAGAGGGACGCCAGGGAAAAGAGTCACTTGAGGGGAAAAGAGCTAAAAGAGAGAGGTAATGCAGAAGAGGGAAACCAGGGAAAAGAGAGAGTCGAGGGAAAAGAATAGAAAGAGAGTTAATGCAGAAGAGGGAAGCCAGGGAAAAGAGAGCGTCGAGGGAAAAGAATAGAAAGAGAGAGTTAATGCAGAAGAGCGAAACCTGGGAAAAGAGAGAGTCGAGGGAATAGAAGGTGAAGAAAGAGTTCATGCAGAAGAGGGAAACCAGGAAAAAGAGTCGAGGGAAAAGAAGGGAAACAGAGAGTTCATGAAAAAGAGGGAAACCAGGGAAAAGAGAGAGTCGATGGAAAAGAACGTGGAGAAACAGTTCATGCAGAAGAGGGAAACCAGGAAAAAGAGAGAGTCGAGGGAAAAGAAGGGGAAGAGAGAGTTCATGGAAAAGAGGGACGCCAGGGAAAAGAGTCACTTGAGGGGAAAAGAGCTAAAAGAGAGAGGTAATGCAGAAGAGGGAAACCAGGAAAAAGAGAGAGTCGAGGGAAAAGAATAGAAAGAGAGTTAATGCAGAAGAGCGAAACCCGGCAAAAGAGAGAGTTGATGGAACGAAGGGGAAGAGAGAGCTCAAGGAAAAGAGGGACGCCAGGGAAAAGAGTCACTCGAGGGGAAAAGAGCTAAAAGAGACAGGTAATGCAGAAGAGGGAAACCAGGGAAAAGAGAGAGTGGAGGGAATAGAAGGTGAAGAAAGAGTTCATGCAGAAGAGGGAAACCAGGGAAAAGAGAGAGTCGAGGGAAAAGAAGGGAAACAGAGAGTTCATGAAAAAGAGGGAAACCAGGGAAAAGAGAGAGTCGATGGAAAAGAAGGTGGAGAAACAGTTCATGCAGAAGAGGGAAACCAGGAAAAAGAGAGAGTCGAGGGAAAAGAAGGGGAAGAGAGAGTTCATGGAAAAGAGGGACGCCAGGGAAAAGAGTCACTTGAGGGGAAAAGAGCTAAAAGAGAGAGGTAATGCAGAAGAGGGAAACCAGGGAAAAGAGAGAGTCGAGGGAAAAGAATAGAAAGAGAGTTAATGCAGAAGAGCGAAACCCGGGAAAAGAGAGAGTCGAGGGAAAAAAAGGGGAAGAGAGAGCTCAAGGAAAAGAGGGACGCCGGGGAAAAGAGAGAGTCGGGGGAAAAGAATAGAAGGAGAGAGTTAATGCAGAAGAGCGAAACCCGGGAAAAGAGAGAGTCGATGGAAACGAAGGGGAAGAGAGAGCTCAAGGAAAAGAGGGACGCCGGGGAAAAGAGCGAGTCGAGGGAAAAGAAGGGAAAGAGAGAGTTAATGCAGAAGAGGGACGCCAGGGAAAAGAGTCACTCGAGGGGAAAGGAGCTAAAAGAGACAGGTAATGCAGAAGAGGGAAACCAGGGAAAAGAGAGTGTCGAGGGAAAAGAAGGTGGAGAAAAAAGTTCATGCAGAAGAGGGAAACCAGGGAAAAGAGAGAGTTGAGGGAAAAGAATGGAAAGAGAGAGTTAATGCAGAAGAGGGAAACCAGGGAAAAGAGAGAGTCGAGGGAAAAGAAGGGAAACAGAGAGTTCATGAAAAAGAAGGAAACCAGGGAAAAGAGAGAGTCGATGGAAAAGAAGGTGGAGAAACAGTTCATGCAGAAGAGGGAAACCAGGAAAAAGAGAGAGTCGAGGGAAAAGAAGGGGAAGAGAGAGTTCATGGAAAAGAGGGACGCCACGGAAAAGAGTCATGCGACGGGAAAAGAGCTAAAAGAGAGAGCTAATGCAGAAGAGGGAAACTAGGGAAAAGAGAGAGTCGAGGGGAAAAAAAAGGGAACGAGAAAAATCATGCCGAAGAGGGAAAGCAGGGAAAAGAGAGAGTCGATGGAAAAGAAGGTGGAGAAAGAGTTCATGCAGAAGAGGGAAACCAGGGAAAAGAGAGAGTCGAGGGGAAAAAAAGGGAACGAGAGAAATCATGCAGAAGAGGGAAGCCAGGGAAAAGAGAGAGTCGAGGGAAAAGAAGGGAAACAGAGAGTTCATGAAAAAGAGGGAAACCAGGGAAAAGAGAGAGTCGATGGAAATGAAGGTGGAGAAACAGTTCATGCAGAAGAGGGAAGCCAGGAAAAAGAGAGAGTCGAGGGAAAAGAAGGGGAAGAGAGAGTTAATGCAGAAGAGGGACGCCAGGGAAAAGAGTCACTCGAGGGGAAAAGAGCTAAAAGAGACAGGTAATGCAGAAGAGGGAAACCAGGGAAAAGAGAGAGTCGAGGGAATAGAAGGGGAAGAAAGAGTTCATGCAGAAGAGGGAAACCAGGGAAAAGAGAGAGTCGAGGGAAAAGAAGGGAAACAGAGAGTTCATGAAAAAGAGGGAAACCAGGGAAAAGAGAGAGTCGATGGAAAAGAAGGTGGAGAAACAGTTCATGCAGAAGAGGGAAACCAGGAAAAAGAGAGAGTCGAGGGAAAAGAAGGGGAAGAGAGAGTTCATGGAAAAGAGGGACGCCAGGGAAAAGAGTCACTTGAGGGGAAAAGAGCTAAAAGAGAGAGGTAATGCAGAAGAGGGAAACCAGGGAAAAGAGAGAGTCGAGGGAATAGAAGGTGAAGAAAGAGTTCATGCAGAAGAGGGAAACCAGGAAAAAGAGAGAGTCGAGGGAAAAGAATAGAAAGAGAGAGTTAATGCAGAAGAGCGAAACCCGGGAAAAGAGAGAGTCGATGGAAACGAAGGGGAAGAGAGAGCTCAAGGAAAAGAGGGACGCCGGGGAAAAGAGCGAGTCGAGGGAAAAGAAGGGAAAGAGAGAGTTAATGCAGAAGAGGGACGCCAGGGAAAAGAGTCACTCGAGGGGAAAAGAGCTAAAAGAGAGAGGTAATGCAGAAGAGGGAAACCAGGGAAAAGAGAGAGTCGAGGGAATAGAAGGTGAAGAAAGAGTTCATGCAGAAGAGGGAAACCAGGGAAAAGAGAGAGTCGAGGGAAAAGAAGGGAAAGAGAGAGTTAATGCAGAAGAGGGACGCCAGGGAAAAGAGTCACTCGAGGGGAAAGGAGCTAAAAGAGACAGGTAATGCAGAAGAGGGAAACCAGGGAAAAGAGAGTGTCGAGGGAAAAGAAGGTGGAGAAAAAGTTCATGCAGAAGAGGGAAACCAGGGAAAAGAGAGAGTCGAGGGAATAGAAGGTGAAGAAAGAGTTCATGCAGAAGAGGGAAACGAGGAAAAAGAGAGAGTCGAGGGAAAAGAATAGAAAGAGAGAGTTAATGCAGAAGAGCGAAACCCGGGAAAAGAGAGAGTCGATGGAAATGAAGGGGAAGAGAGAGCTCAAGGAAAAGAGGGACGCCGGGGAAAAGAGCGAGTCGAGGGAAAAGAAGGGAAAGAGAGAGTTAATGCAGAAGAGGGACGCCAGGGAAAAGAGTCACTCGAGGGGAAAAGAGCTAAAAGAGACAGGTAATGCAGAAGAGGGAAACCAGGGAAAAGAGAGAGTCGAGGGAATAGAAGGTGAAGAAAGAGTTCATGCAGAAGAGGGAAACCAGGGAAAAGAGAGAGTCGAGGGAAAAGAAGGGAAACAGAGAGTTCATGAAAAAGAGGGAAACCAGGGAAAAGAGAGAGTCGATGGAAAAGAAGGTGGAGAAACAGTTCATGCAGAAGACGGAAACCAGGAAAAAGAGAGAGTCGAGGGAAAAGAAGGGGAAGAGAGAGTTCATGGAAAAGAGGGACGCCAGGGAAAAGAGTCACTTGAGGGGAAAAGAGCTAAAAGAGAGAGGTAATGCAGAAGAGGGAAACCAGGGAAAAGAGAGAGTCGAGGGAATAGAAGGTGAAGAAAGAGTTCATGCAGAAGAGGGAAGCCAGGGAAAAGAGAGAGTCGAGGGAAAAGAAGGGAAACAGAGAGTTCATGAAAAAGAGGGACGCCACGGCAAAGAGTCATGCGACGGGAAAAGAGCTAAAAGACAGAGGTAATGCAGAAGAGGGAAACTAGGGAAAAGAGAGAGTCGAGGGGAAAAAAAAGGCATCGAGAAAAATCATGCCGAAGAGGGAAAGCAGGGAAAAGAGAGAGTCGATGGAAAAGAAGGTGGAGAAAGAGTTCATGCAGAAGAGGGAAACCAGGGAAAAGAGAGAGTCGAGGGGAAAAAAAGGGAACGAGAGAAATCATGCAGAAGAGGGAAGCCAGGGAAAAGAGAGAGTCGAGGGAAAAGAAGGGAAACAGAGAGTTCATGAAAAAGAGGGAAACCAGGGAAAAGAGAGAGTCGATGGAAAAGAAGGTGGAGAAACAGTTCATGCAGAAGAGGGAAACCAGGAAAAAGAGAGAGTCGAGGGAAAAGAAGGGGAAGAGAGAGTTCATGGAAAAGAGGGACGCCACGGAAAAGAGTCACTTGAGGGGAAAAGAGCTAAAAGAGAGAGGTAATGCAGAAGAAGGAAACCAGGGAAAAGAGAGAGTCGAGGGAAAAGAATAGAAAGAGAGTTAATGCAGAAGAGCGAAACCCGGCAAAAGAGAGAGTCGATGGAAACGAAGGGGAAGAGAGAGCTCAAGGAAAAGAGGGACGCCGGGGAAAAGAGAGAGTCGGGGGAAAAGAATAGAAAGAGAGAGATCATGGAAAAGAGGGACGTTAGGGAAAAGAGTCACTTGAGGGGAAAAGAGCTAAAAGAGAGAGGTAATGCAGAAGAGGGAAACTAGGGAAAAGAGAGAGTCGAGGGGAAAGAAAAGGGAACGAGAAAAATCATGCCGAAGAGGGAAGCCAGGGAAAAGAGAGCGTCGAGGGAAAAGAATAGAAAGAGAGAGTTAATGCAGAAGAGGGAAACCCGGGAAAAGAGAGAGTCGAGGGAAAAAAAGGGGAAGAGAGAGCTCAAGGAAAAGAGGGACGCCGGGGAAAAGTGAGAGTCGGGGGAAAAAAATAGAGAGAGAGAGTTCTTGGAAAAGAGGGACGCTAGGGAAAAGAGTCACTTGAGGGGAAAAGAGCTAAAAGAGAGAGGTAATGCAGAAGAGGGAAACCAGGGAAAAGAGAGAGTCGAGGGAATAGAAGGTGAAGAAAGAGTTCATGCAGAAGAGGGAAACCAGGAAAAAGAGAGAGTCGAGGGAAAAGAATAGAAAGAGAGAGTTAATGCAGAAGAGCGAAACCCGGGAAAAGAGAGAGTCGATGGAAATGAAGGGGAAGAGAGAGCTCAAGGAAAAGAGGGACGCCGGGGGAAAGAGCGAGTCGGGGGAAAAGAATAGAAAGAGAGAGTTCATGGAAAAGAGGGACGCTAGGGAAAAGAGTCACTTGAGGGGAAAAGAGCTAAAAGAGAGAGGTAATGCAGAAGAGGGAAACTAGGGAAAAGAGAGAGTCGAGGGGAAAAAAAAGGGAATGAGAAAAATCATGCCGAAGAGGGAAAGCAGGGAAAAGAGAGAGTCGATGGAAAAGAAGGTGGAGAAAGAGTTCATGCAGAAGAGGGAAACCAGGGAAAAGAGAGAGTCGAGGGAAAAGAATAGAAAGAGAGTTAATGCAGAAGAGCGAAACCCGGCAAAAGAGAGAGTCGATGGAAACGAAGGGGAAGAGAGAGCTCAAGGAAAAGAGGGACGCCGGGGAAAAGAGAGAGTCGGGGGAAAAGAATAGAAAGAGAGAGTTCATGGAAAAGAGGGACGCTAGAGAAAAGAGTCACTTGAGGGGAAAAGAGCTAAAAGAGAGAGGTAATGCAGAAGAGGGAAACTAGGGAAAAGAGAGAGTCGAGGGGAAAAAAAGGGAACGAGAAAAATCATGCCGAAGAGGGAAACCAGGGAAAAGAGAGAGTCGATGGAAAAGAAGGTGGAGAAACAGTTCATGCAGAAGAGGGAAACCAGGAAAAAGAGAGAGTCGAGGGAAAAGAAGGGGAAGAGAGAGTTCATGGAAAAGAGGGACGCCAGGGAAAAGAGTCACTTGAGGGGAAAAGAGCTAAAAGAGAGAGGTAATGCAGAAGAGGGAAACCAGGGAAAAGAGAGAGTCGAGGGAAAAGAATAGAAAGAGAGTTAATGCAGAAGAGGGAAGCCAGGGAAAAGAGAGCGTCGAGGGAAAAGAATAGAAAGAGAGAGTTAATGCAGAAGAGCGAAACCTGGGAAAAGAGAGAGTCGAGGGAATAGAAGGTGAAGAAAGAGTTCATGCAGAAGAGGGAAACCAGGAAAAAGAGTCGAGGGAAAAGAAGGGAAACAGAGAGTTCATGAAAAAGAGGGAAACCGGGGAAAAGAGAGAGTCGATGGAAAAGAAGGTGGAGAAACAGTTCATGCAGAAGAGGGAAACCAGGAAAAAGAGAGAGTCGAGGGAAAAGAAGGGGAAGAGAGAGTTCATGGAAAAGAGGGACGCCAGGGAAAAGAGTCACTTGAGGGGAAAAGAGCTAAAAGAGAGAGGTAATGCAGAAGAGGGAAACCAGGGAAAAGAGAGAGTCGAGGGAAAAGAATAGAAAGAGAGTTAATGCAGAAGAGCGAAACCCGGCAAAAGAGAGAGTTGATGGAACGAAGGGGAAGAGAGAGCTCAAGGAAAAGAGGGACGCCGGGGAAAAGAGAGAGTCGGGGGAAAAGAATAGAAAGAGAGAGTTCATGGAAAAGAGGGACGCTAGGGAAAAGAGTCACTTGAGGGGAAAAGAGCTAAAAGAGAGAGGTAATGCAGAAGAGGGAAACCAGGAAAAAGAGAGAGTCGAGGGGAAAAAAAAGGGAATGAGAAAAATCATGCCGAAGAGGGAAGCCAGGGAAAAGAGAGCGTCGAGGGAAAAGAATAGAAAGAGACAGTTAATGCAGAAGAGGGAAACCCGGGAAAAGAGAGAGTCGAGGGAAAAACAGGGGAAGAGAGAGCTCAAGGAAAAGAGGGACCCCGGGGAAAAGAGAGAGTCGGGGGAAAAGAATAGAAAGAGAGAGTTCATGGAAAAGAGGGACGCTAGGGAAAAGAGTCACTTGAGGGGAAAAGAGCTAAAAGAGAGAGGTAATGCAGAAGAGGGAAACTAGGGAAAAGAGAGAGTCGAGGGGAAAAAAAAGGGAACGAGAAAAATCATGCCGAAGAGGGAAAGCAGGGAAAAGAGAGAGTCGATGGAAAAGAAGGTGGAGAAAGAGTTCATGCAGAAGAGGGAAACCAGGGAAAAGAGAGAGTCGAGGGAAAAGAATAGAAAGAGAGAGTTAATGCAGAAGAGCGAAACCCGGGAAAAGAGAGAGTCGATGGAAATGAAGGGGAAGAGAGAGCTCAAGGAAAAGAGGGACGCCGGGGAAAAGAGCGAGTCGAGGGAAAAGAAGGGAAAGAGAGAGTTAATGCAGAAGAGGGACGCCAGGGAAAAGAGTCACTCGAGGGGAAAAGAGCTAAAAGAGACAGGTAATGCAGAAGAGGGAAACCAGGGAAAAGAGAGAGTCGAGGGAATAGAAGGTGAAGAAAGAGTTCATGCAGAAGAGGGAAACCAGGGAAAAGAGAGAGTCGAGGGAAAAGAAGGGAAACAGAGAGTTCATGAAAAAGAGGGAAACCAGGGAAAAGAGAGAGTCGATGGAAAAGAAGGTGGAGAAACAGTTCATGCAGAAGAGGGAAACCAGGAAAAAGAGAGAGTCGAGGGAAAAGAAGGGGAAGAGAGAGTTCATGGAAAAGAGGGACGCCAGGGAAAAGAGTCACTTGAGGGGAAAAGAGCTAAAAGAGAGAGGTAATGCAGAAGAGGGAAACCAGGGAAAAGAGAGAGTCGAGGGAATAGAAGGTGAAGAAAGAGTTCATGCAGAAGAGGGAAACCAGGAAAAAGAGAGAGTCGAGGGAAAAGAATAGAAAGAGAGAGTTAATGCAGAAGAGCGAAACCCGGGAAAAGAGAGAGTCGAGGGAATAGAAGGTGAAGAAAGAGTTCATGCAGAAGAGGGAAGCCAGGGAAAAGAGAGAGTCGAGGGAAAAGAAGGGAAACAGAGAGTTCATGAAAAAGAGGGAAACCAGGGAAAAGAGAGAGTCGATGGAAAAGAAGGTGGAGAAACAGTTCATGCAGAAGAGGGAAACCAGGAAAAAGAGAGAGTCGAGGGAAAAGAAGGGGAAGAGAGAGTTCATGGAAAAGAGGGACGCCACGGAAAAGAGTCACTTGAGGGGAAAAGAGCTAAAAGAGAGAGGTAATGCAGAAGAGGGAAACCAGGGAAAAGAGAGAGTCGAGGGAAAAGAATACAAAGAGAGTTAATGCAGAAGAGCGAAACCCGGCAAAAGAGAGAGTCGATGGAATCGAAGGGGAAGAGAGAGCTCAAGGAAAAGAGGGACGCCGGGGAAAAGAGAGAGTCGGGGGAAAAGAATAGAAAGAGAGAGTTCATGGAAAAGAGGGACGCTAGGGAAAAGAGTCACTTGAGGGGAAAAGAGCTAAAAGAGAGAGGTAATGCAGAAGAGGGAAACTAGGGAAAAGAGAGAGTCGAGGGGAAAAAAAAGGGAACGAGAAAAATCATGCCGAAGAGGGAAACCAGGGAAAAGAGAGAGTCGATGGAAAAGAAGGTGGAGAAACAGTTCATGCAGAAGAGGGAAACCAGGAAAAAGAGAGAGTCGAGGGAAAAGAAGGGGAAGAGAGAGTTCATGGGAAAGAGGGACGCCAGGGAAAAGAGTCACTTGAGGGGAAAAGAGCTAATAGAGAGAGGTAATGCAGAAGAGGGAAACCAGGGAAAAGAGAGAGTCGAGGGAAAAGAATAGAAAGAGAGTTAATGCAGAAGAGGGAAGCCAGGGAAAAGAGAGCGTCGAGGGAAAAGAATAGAAAGAGAGAGTTAATGCAGAAGAGCGAAACCTGGGAAAAGAGAGAGTCGAGGGAATAGAAGGTGAAGAAAGAGTTCATGCAGAAGAGGGAAACCAGGAAAAAGAGTCGAGGGAAAAGAAGGGAAACAGAGAGTTCATGAAAAAGAGGGAAACCAGGGAAAAGAGAGAGTCGATGGAAAAGAACGTGGAGAAACAGTTCATGCAGAAGAGGGAAACCAGGAAAAAGAGAGAGTCGAGGGAAAAGAAGGGGAAGAGAGAGTTCATGGAAAAGAGGGACGCCAGGGAAAAGAGTCACTTGAGGGGAAAAGAGCTAAAAGAGAGAGGTAATGCAGAAGAGGGAAACCAGGAAAAAGAGAGAGTCGAGGGAAAAGAATAGAAAGAGAGTTAATGCAGAAGAGCGAAACCCGGCAAAAGAGAGAGTTGATGGAACGAAGGGGAAGAGAGAGCTCAAGGAAAAGAGGGACGCCAGGGAAAAGAGTCACTCGAGGGGAAAAGAGCTAAAAGAGACAGGTAATGCAGAAGAGGGAAACCAGGGAAAAGAGAGAGTGGAGGGAATAGAAGGTGAAGAAAGAGTTCATGCAGAAGAGGGAAACCAGGGAAAAGAGAGAGTCGAGGGAAAAGAAGGGAAACAGAGAGTTCATGAAAAAGAGGGAAACCAGGGAAAAGAGAGAGTCGATGGAAAAGAAGGTGGAGAAACAGTTCATGCAGAAGAGGGAAACCAGGAAAAAGAGAGAGTCGAGGGAAAAGAAGGGGAAGAGAGAGTTCATGGAAAAGAGGGACGCCAGGGAAAAGAGTCACTTGAGGGGAAAAGAGCTAAAAGAGAGAGGTAATGCAGAAGAGGGAAACCAGGGAAAAGAGAGAGTCGAGGGAAAAGAATAGAAAGAGAGTTAATGCAGAAGAGCGAAACCCGGGAAAAGAGAGAGTCGAGGGAAAAAAAGGGGAAGAGAGAGCTCAAGGAAAAGAGGGACGCCGGGGAAAAGAGAGAGTCGGGGGAAAAGAATAGAAAGAGAGAGTTCATGGAAAAGAGGGACGCTAGGGAAAAGAGTCACTTGAGGGGAAAAGAGCTAAAAGAGAGAGGTAATGCAGAAGAGGGAAACCAGGAAAAAGAGAGAGTCGAGGGGAAAAAAAAGGGAATGAGAAAAATCATGCCGAAGAGGGAAGCCAGGGAAAAGAGAGCGTCGAGGGAAAAGAATAGAAAGAGAGAGTTAATGCAGAAGAGGGAAACCCGGGAAAAGAGAGAGTCGAGGGAAAAAAAGGGGAAGAGAGAGCTCAAGGAAAAGAGGGACCCCGGGGAAAAGTGAGAGTCGGGGAAAAGAATAGAGAGAGAGAGTTCATGGAAAAGAGGGACGCGAGGGAAAAGAGTCACTTGAGGGGAAAAGAGCTAAAAGAGAGAGGTAATGCAGAAGAGGGAAACCAGGGAAAAGAGAGAGTCGAGGGAATAGAAGGTGAAGAAAGAGTTCATGCAGAAGAGGGAAACCAGGAAAAAGAGAGAGTCGAGGGAAAAGAATAGAAAGAGAGAGTTAATGCAGAAGAGCGAAACCCGGGAAAAGAGAGAGTCGATGGAAACGAAGGGGAAGAGAGAGCTCAAGGAAAAGAGGGACGCCGGGGAAAAGAGCGAGTCGAGGGAAAAGAAGGGAAAGAGAGAGTTAATGCAGAAGAGGGACGCCAGGGAAAAGAGTCACTCGAGGGGAAAGGAGCTAAAAGAGACAGGTAATGCAGAAGAGGGAAACCAGGGAAAAGAGAGTGTCGAGGGAAAAGAAGGTGGAGAAAAAAGTTCATGCAGAAGAGGGAAACCAGGGAAAAGAGAGAGTCGAGGGAAAAGAATGGAAAGAGAGAGTTAACGCAGAAGAGGGAAACCAGGGAAAAGAGAGAGTCGAGGGAAAAGAAGGGAAACAGAGAGTTCATGAAAAAGAGGGAAACCAGGGAAAAGAGAGAGTTGAGGGAAAAGAATGGAAAGAGAGAGTTAATGCAGAAGAGGGAAACCAGGGAAAAGAGAGAGTCGAGGGAAAAGAAGGGAAACAGAGAGTTCATGAAAAAGAAGGAAACCAGGGAAAAGAGAGAGTCGATGGAAAAGAAGGTGGAGAAACAGTTCATGCAGAAGAGGGAAACCAGGAAAAAGAGAGAGTCGAGGGAAAAGAAGGGGAAGAGAGAGTTCATGGAAAAGAGGGACGCCACGGAAAAGAGTCATGCGACGGGAAAAGAGCTAAAAGAGAGAGCTAATGCAGAAGAGGGAAACTAGGGAAAAGAGAGAGTCGAGGGGAAAAAAAAGGGAACGAGAAAAATCATGCCGAAGAGGGAAAGCAGGGAAAAGAGAGAGTCGATGGAAAAGAAGGTGGAGAAAGAGTTCATGCAGAAGAGGGAAACCAGGGAAAAGAGAGAGTCGAGGGGAAAAAAAGGGAACGAGAGAAATCATGCAGAAGAGGGAAGCCAGGGAAAAGAGAGAGTCGAGGGAAAAGAAGGGAAACAGAGAGTTCATGAAAAAGAGGGAAACCAGGGAAAAGAGAGAGTCGATGGAAAAGAAGGTGGAGAAACAGTTCATGCAGAAGAGGGAAGCCAGGAAAAAGAGAGAGTCGAGGGAAAAGAAGGGGAAGAGAGAGTTCATTGAAAAGAGGGACGCCAGGGAAAAGAGTCACTTGAGGGGAAAAGAGCTAAAAGAGAGAGGAAATGCAGAAGAGGGAAACCAGGGAAAAGAGAGAGTCGAGGGAAAAGAATAGAAAGAGAGTTAATGCAGAAGAGCGAAACCCGGCAAAAGAGAGAGTTGATGGAAACGAAGGGGAAGAGAGAGCTCAAGGAAAAGAGGGACGCCGGGGAAAAGAGAGAGTCGGGGGAAAAGAATAGAAAGAGAGAGTTCATGGAAAAGAGGGACGCTAGGGAAAAGAGTCACTTGAGGGGAAAAGAGCTAAAAGAGAGAGGTAATGCAGAAGAGGGAAACTAGGGAAAAGAGAGAGTCGAGGGGAAAAAAAAGGGAACGAGAAAAATCATGCCGAAGAGGGAAAGCAGGGAAAAGAGAGAGTCGATGGAAAAGAAGGTGGAGAAAGAGTTCATGCAGAAGAGGGAAGCCAGGGAAAAGAGAGAGTCGAGGGAAAAGAATAGAAAGAGAGAGTTAATGCAGAAGAGCGAAACCCGGGAAAAGAGAGAGTCGATGGAAATGAAGGTGGAGAAACAGTTCATGCAGAAGAGGGAAACCAGGAAAAAGAGAGAGTCGAGGGAAAAGAATAGAAAGAGAGAGTTAATGCAGAAGAGGGACGCCAGGGAAAAGAGTCACTCGAGGGGAAAAGAGCTAAAAGAGACAGGTAATGCAGAAGAGGGAAACCAGGGAAAAGAGAGAGTCGAGGGAATAGAAGGGGAAGAAAGAGTTCATGCAGAAGAGGGAAACCAGGGAAAAGAGAGAGTCGAGGGAAAAGAAGGGAAACAGAGAGTTCATGAAAAAGAGGGAAACCAGGGAAAAGAGAGAGTCGATGGAAAAGAAGGTGGAGAAACAGTTCATGCAGAAGAGGGAAACCAGGAAAAAGAGAGAGTCGAGGGAAAAGAAGGGGAAGAGAGAGTTCATGGAAAAGAGGGACGCCAGGGAAAAGAGTCACTTGAGGGGAAAAGAGCTAAAAGAGAGAGGTAATGCAGAAGAGGGAAACCAGGGAAAAGAGAGAGTCGAGGGAATAGAAGGTGAAGAAAGAGTTCATGCAGAAGAGGGAAACCAGGAAAAAGAGAGAGTCGAGGGAAAAGAATAGAAAGAGAGAGTTAATGCAGAAGAGCGAAACCCGGGAAAAGAGAGAGTCGATGGAAACGAAGGGGAAGAGAGAGCTCAAGGAAAAGAGGGACGCCGGGGAAAAGAGCGAGTCGAGGGAAAAGAAGGGAAAGAGAGAGTTAATGCAGAAGAGGGACGCCAGGGAAAAGAGTCACTCGAGGGGAAAAGAGCTAAAAGAGAGAGGTAATGCAGAAGAGGGAAACCAGGGAAAAGAGAGAGTCGAGGGAATAGAAGGTGAAGAAAGAGTTCATGCAGAAGAGGGAAACCAGGGAAAAGAGAGAGTCGAGGGAAAAGAAGGGAAAGAGAGAGTTAATGCAGAAGAGGGACGCCAGGGAAAAGAGTCACTCGAGGGGAAAGGAGCTAAAAGAGACAGGTAATGCAGAAGAGGGAAACCAGGGAAAAGAGAGTGTCGAGGGAAAAGAAGGTGGAGAAAAAGTTCATGCAGAAGAGGGAAACCAGGGAAAAGAGAGAGTCGAGGGAATAGAAGGTGAAGAAAGAGTTCATGCAGAAGAGGGAAACGAGGAAAAAGAGAGAGTCGAGGGAAAAGAATAGAAAGAGAGAGTTAATGCAGAAGAGCGAAACCCGGGAAAAGAGAGAGTCGATGGAAATGAAGGGGAAGAGAGAGCTCAAGGAAAAGAGGGACGCCGGGGAAAAGAGCGAGTCGAGGGAAAAGAAGGGAAAGAGAGAGTTAATGCAGAAGAGGGACGCCAGGGAAAAGAGTCACTCGAGGGGAAAAGAGCTAAAAGAGACAGGTAATGCAGAAGAGGGAAACCAGGGAAAAGAGAGAGTCGAGGGAATAGAAGGTGAAGAAAGAGTTCATGCAGAAGAGGGAAACCAGGGAAAAGAGAGAGTCCAGGCAAAAGAAGGGAAACAGAGAGTTCATGAAAAAGAGGGAAACCAGGGAAAAGAGAGAGTCGATGGAAAAGAAGGTGGAGAAACAGTTCATGCAGAAGAGGGAAACCAGGGAAAAGAGAGAGTCGAGGGAAAAGAATAGAAAGAGAGTTAATGCAGAAGAGCGAAACCCGGCAAAAGAGAGAGTCGATGGAAACGAAGGGGAAGAGAGAGCTCAAGGAAAAGAGAGACGCCGGGGAAAAGAGAGAGTCGGGGGGGAAAAAGGGAACGAGAAAAATCATGCCGAAGAGGGAAAGCAGGGAAAAGAGAGAGTCGATGGAAAAGAAGGTGGAGAAAGAGTTCATGCAGAAGAGGGAAACCAGGGAAAAGAGAGAGTCGAGGGAATAGAAGGTGAAGAAAGAGTTCATGCAGAAGAGGGAAACGAGGAAAAAGAGAGAGTCGAGGGAAAAGAATAGAAAGAGAGAGTTAATGCAGAAGAGCGAAACCCGGGAAAAGAGAGAGTCGATGGAAATGAAGGGGAAGAGAGAGCTCAAGGAAAAGAGGGACGCCGGGGAAAAGAGCGAGTCGAGGGAAAAGAAGGGAAAGAGAGAGTTAATGCAGAAGAGGGACGCCAGGGAAAAGAGTCACTCGAGGGGAAAAGAGCTAAAAGAGACAGGTAATGCAGAAGAGGGAAACCAGGGAAAAGAGAGAGTCGAGGGAATAGAAGGTGAAGAAAGAGTTCATGCAGAAGAGGGAAACCAGGGAAAAGAGAGAGTCCAGGCAAAAGAAGGGAAACAGAGAGTTCATGAAAAAGAGGGAAACCAGGGAAAAGAGAGAGTCGATGGAAAAGAAGGTGGAGAAACAGTTCATGCAGAAGAGGGAAACCAGGAAAAAGAGAGAGTCGAGGGAAAAGAAGGGGAAGAGAGAGTTCATGGAAAAGAGGGACTCTAGGGAAAAGAGTCACTTGAGGGGAAAAGAGCTAAAAGAGAGAGGTAATGCAGAAGAGGGAAACCAGGGAAAAGAGAGAGTCGAGGGAATAGAAGGTGAAGAAAGAGTTCATGTAGAAGAGGGAAACCAGGAAAAAGAGAGAGTCGAGGGAAAAGAATAGAAAGAGAGAGTTAATGCAGAAGAGCGAAACCCGGGAAAAGAGAGAGTCGATGGAAACGAAGGGGAAGAGAGAGCTCAAGGAAAAGAGGGACGCCGGGGAAAAGAGCGAGTCGAGGGAAAAGAAGGGAAAGAGAGAGTTAATGCAGAAGAGGGACGCCAGGGAAAAGAGTCACTCGAGGGGAAAGGAGCTAAAAGAGACAGGTAATGCAGAAGAGGGAAACCAGGGAAAAGAGAGTGTCGAGGGAAAAGAAGGTGGAGAAAAAGTTCATGCAGAAGAGGGAAACCAGGGAAAAGAGAGAGTCGAGGGAAAAGAATGGAAAGAGAGAGGTAATGCAGAAGAGGGAAACCAGGGAAAAGAGAGAGTCGAGGGAAAAGAAGGGAAACAGAGAGTTCATGAAAAAGAGGGAAACCAGGGAAAAGAGAGAGTCGAGGGAAAAGAATGGAAAGAGAGAGTTAATGCAGAAGAGGGAAACCAGGGAAAAGAGAGAGTCGAGGGAAAAGAAGGGAAACAGAGAGTTCATGAAAAAGAGGGAAACCAGGGAAAAGAGAGAGTCGATGGAAAAGAAGGTGGAGAAACAGTTCATGCAGAAGAGGGAAACCAGGAAAAAGAGAGAGTCGAGGGAAAAGAAGGGGAAGAGAGAGTTCATGGAAAAGAGGGACGCCACGGAAGAGAGTCATGCGACGGGAAAAGAGCTAAAAGAGAGAGCTAATGCAGAAGAGGGAAACTAGGGAAAAGAGAGAGTCGAGGGGAAAAAAAAGGGAACGAGAAATATCATGCCGAAGAGGGAAAGCAGGGAAAAGAGAGAGTCGATGGAAAAGAAGGTGGAGAAAGAGTTCATGCAGAAGAGGGAAACCAGGGAAAAGAGAGAGTCGAGGGGAAAAAAAGGGAACGAGAGAAATCATGCAGAAGAGGGAAGCCAGGGAAAAGAGAGAGTCGAGGGAAAAGAAGGGAAACAGAGAGTTCATGAAAAAGAGGGAAACCAGGGAAAAGAGAGAGTCGATGGAAAAGAAGGTGGAGAAACAGTTCATGCAGAAGAGGGAAACCAGGGAAAAGAGAGAGTCGAGGGAAAAGAATAGAAAGAGAGTTAATGCAGAAGAGCGAAACCCGGCAAAAGAGAGAGTCGATGGTAACGAAGGGGAAGAGAGAGCTCAAGGAAAAGAGGGACGCCTGGGAAAAGAGAGAGTCGGGGGAAAAGAATAGAAAGAGAGAGTTCATGGAAAAGAGGGACGCTAGGGAAAAGAGTCACTTGAGGGGAAAAGAGCTAAAAGAGAGAGGTAATGCAGAAGAGGGAAACTAGGGAAAAGAGAGAGTCGAGGGGAAAAAAAAGGGAACGAGAAAAATCATGCCGAAGAGGGAAAGCAGGGAAAAGAGAGAGTCGATGGAAAAGAAGGTGGAGAAAGAGTTCATGCAGAAGAGGGAAACCAGGGAAAAGAGAGAGTCGAGGGGAAAAAAAAGGGAACGAGAGAAATCATGCAGAAGAGGGAAGCCAGGGAAAAGAGAGCGTCGAGGGAAAAGAATAGAAAGAGAGAGTTAATGCAGAAGAGGGAAACCAGGAAAAAGAGAGAGTCGAGGGAAAAGAAGGGGAAGAGAGAGTTCATGGAAAAGAGGGACGCCACGGAAAAGAGTCACTTGAGGGGAAAAGAGCTAAAAGAGAGAGGTAATGCAGAAGAGGGAAAGCAGGGAAAAGAGAGAGTCGAGGGAATAGAAGGTGAAGAAAGAGTTCATGCAGAAGAGGGAAACCAGGAAAAAGAGAGAGTCGAGGGAAAAGAATAGAAAGAGAGAGTTAATGCAGAAGAGCGAAACCCGGGAAAAGAGAGAGTCGATGGAAATGAAGGGGAAGAGAGAGCTCAAGGAAAAGAGGGACGCCGGGGAAAAGAGCGAGTCGAGGGAAAAGAAGGGAAAGAGAGATTTAATGCAGAAGAGGGACGCCAGGGAAAAGAGTCACTCGAGGGGAAAAGAGCTAAAAGAGACAGGTAATGCAGAAGAGGGAAACCAGGGAAAAGAGAGAGTCGAGGGAATAGAAGGGGAAGAAAGAGTTCATGCAGAAGAGGGAAACCAGGGAAAAGAGAGAGTCGAGGGAAAAGAAGGGAAACAGAGAGTTCATGAAAAAGAGGGAAACCAGGGAAAAGAGAGAGTCGATGGAAAAGAAGGTGGAGAAACAGTTCATGCAGAAGAGGGAAACCAGGAAAAAGAGAGAGTCGAGGGAAAAGAAGGGGAAGAGAGAGTTCATGGAAAAGAGGGACGCCAGGGAAAAGAGTCACTTGAGGGGAAAAGAGCTAAAAGAGAGAGGTAATGCAGAAGAGGGAAACCAGGGAAAAGAGAGAGTCGAGGGAATAGAAGGTGAAGAAAGAGTTCATGCAGAAGAGGGAAACCAGGAAAAAAAGAGAGAGTCGAGGGAAAAGAAGGGAAAGAGAGAGTTAATGCAGAAGAGGGACGCCAGGGAAAAGAGTCACTCGAGGGGAAAGGAGCTAAAAAAGACAGGTAATGCAGAAGAGGGAAACCAGGGAAAAGAGAGTGTCGAGGGAAAAGAAGGTGGAGAAAAAGTTCATGCAGAAGAGGGAAACCAGGGAAAAGAGAGAGTCGAGGGAAAAGAATGGAAAGAGAGAGTTAATGCAGAAGAGGGAAACCAGGGAAAAGAGAGAGTCGAGGGAAAAGAAGGGAAACAGAGAGTTCATGAAAAAGAGGGAAACCAGGGAAAAGAGAGAGTCGATGGAAAAGAAGGTGGAGAAACAGTTCATGCAGAAGAGGGAAACCAGGAAAAAGAGAGAGTCGAGGGAAAAGAAGGGGAAGAGAGAGTTCATGGAAAAGAGGGACGCCACGGAAAAGAGTCACTTGCGGGGAAAAGAGCTAAAAGAGAGAGGTAATGCAGAAGAGGGAAACCAGGGAAAAGAGAGAGTCGAGGGAAAAGAATAGAAAGAGAGTTAATGCAGAAGAGCGAAACCCGGCAAAAGAGAGAGTCGATGGAAACGAAGGGGAAGAGAGAGCTCAAGGAAAAGAGGGACGCCGGGGAAAAGAGAGAGTCGGGGGAAAAGAATAGAAAGAGAGAGTTCATGGAAAAGAGGGACGCTAGGGAAAAGAGTCACTTGAGGGGAAAAGAGCTAAAAGAGAGAGGTAATGCAGAAGAGGGAAACTAGGGAAAAGAGAGAGTCGAGGGAAAAGAATAGAAAGAGAGTTAATGCAGAAGAGCGAAACCCGGCAAAAGAGAGAGTCGATGGAAACGAAGGGGAAGAGAGAGCTCAAGGAAAAGAGGGACGCCGGGGAAAAGAGAGAGTCGGGGGAAAAGAATAGAAAGAGAGAGTTCATGGAAAAGAGGGACGCTAGGGAAAAGAGTCACTTGAGGGGAAAAGAGCTAAAAGAGAGAGGTAATGCAGAAGAGGGAAACTAGGGAAAAGAGAGAGTCGAGGGGAAAAAAAAGGGAACGAGAAAAATTCATGCAGAAGAGGGAAACCAGGGAAAAGAGAGAGTCGAGGGGAAAAAAAAGGGAACGAGAGAAATCATGCAGAAGAGGGAAGCCAGGGAAAAGAGAGCGTCGAGGGAAAAGAATAGAAAGAGAGAGTTAATGCAGAAGAGGGAAACCCGGGAAAAGAGAGAGTCGAGGGAAAAAAAGGGGAAGAGAGAGCTCAAGGAAAAGAGGGACGCCGGGGAAAAGTGAGAGTCGGGGGAAAAGAATAGAGAGAGAGAGTTCATGGAAAAGAGGGACGCTAGGGAAAAGAGTCACTTGAGGGGAAAAGAGCTAAAAGAGAGAGGTAATGCAGAAGAGGGAAACCAGGGAAAAGAGAGAGTCGAGGGAATAGAAGGTGAAGAAAGAGTTCATGCAGAAGAGGGAAACCAGGAAAAAGAGAGAGTCGAGGGAAAAGAAGGGAAAGAGAGATTTAATGCAGAAGAGG